>CABFOQ010012306.1:2230-16161 GCA_900660455.1 Gephyroberyx darwinii | reverse complement strand
ACTCCCTGGCCCTGGGAGTTCGGTAACGCGGCTCGCTGAAGTCTGCTAGCCTAGCGAATCAGTCAGATTAACCAGGTCACCCTCAGACAGCCTAGCTAGGAGGCCAGCACTGCCGCTGGTAACGTCGGTCCGCTGCGGCCGGCTAGCTAGAGGCCGAACTCGCTTGGCCCTGGGAGTTCGGTAACGCGGCTCGCTGAGTCTGCTAGCCTAGTGGATCAGTTCAGTCTAATTAGGTCACCATCAGTGTCAGCGTTAGTTAGGAGACCAGCTCGCCTACTGGCAGCCGGTCTCGCCGGTCCACTGCGCCGGCTATCTAGAGACCATTCTCGCCTCTTCGGCAAGTCTGGTAGCTGGTCCGCTGCGGCCATCTAGCTTAGTTAGTCAGTTCAGGGCTTTCTCCCCTTTTCTCCCCGCCTCCAACTCGAATCGGTAAGCTATTATTTTGGGGGTTCTCCTGTCTCCTTCCTGTCCCCGGGAGCTCCACCCTATTGCTGGATACCACCTGGAGTCTACGCCAAACCTCTACTCATGCACATTTCTCTTGCTTGTCAATAAATGTTCATAATTGTTAACCAAGCCTCTCATGATTGAACCAATGTTCCGCGGTGTGTATGCACATCTCGGCATGCATGCAGAACTCGGCATAACGCCTGTCCTGCCAGTCCTGATCTGCTACTGCTGCTAATCTAGAGCCAAAATAAGGCTAAATGAGCCACTTAAAATAATGCTTCCGGTTCACCTTTTGATAACAAAGATATTTTAAAATTGCCCGATTTTTTGCATTTTTGATTAATAGAGACTGGATTCCTTGTGTTTGACTGGCTATATGAAAATCTGTAATAGGAAAACAACACAAAATCCTATTTTGTGCATACAATTTAATGGAAAACCACTCTTGCTTGTTTTTATTTAACTCTGCTACATACACTGTTTTCTGATTTTCGTTTCAGAATAGGAAATACACGGATCCTTTTTGGACTCAGAATGCAATCTTTCAGCCACAAAACACTCAGATTATGCTGCATGAGCTGTTTGGAGAGTGACATGGGTTGACATGACATGAACTGTTCCTTGAATGTTTACTGTCTTGTACCAAACCCGTCTTTCCATCTGATCCAGTTGGGTGTTGCCAAACTCAAAATCAAATCATTCAACTCTGTTCACATGCTCTGGTAAGTACCGCTCACTTCCATACTTTTTGTTGACATCAGACTGTACCCACAATGCTTTGCTGAGTCTGAGTTTGTGCAGATAGGGAAAACCAAGTGAAAGGAGTAAGAAGTTGCCATGCCACAGTAACCCATTCAGCCAGGCATCTTAACCGGGTTCCTCATAATTAGAGTATGTTGTTACTATGTTGTTATATGTTGTTATTCTAAACTAGTTATAATGTTTACATGTGTCGATCCAAAACCAGGTTACTTGAGTAACCAGGTTAAGAAGAGAATTCGCTGTGCGTGTAAATATGGCCATTGACAGAGAGAGAAAGAGACAGATACTTTGGCATCTTTCAATCGCAATTTAAGACTCATTCTCCCTTTAAGTGTTAAAATATCACTTTTATGCCACGAAAGACAGGAAAGACTGTTTCTGACAAAGGGTCACAAAGGTTGTGAGCTGTACTGGCTATACTTTTCCACAGATTAATACACAGGTTAATGCAATAAAGCCATTGGAAAGTCTTTGGTTCAAATCCCTGCTGACCTGGCAGGTAATCCAAGCTGTTACTGTTGAAAAGCAGGTAATCCAGGCAGTCAGTGAACCAGCCACTCAACCAGTGAGTTATTCAGCCAGTCATTTAGCCAGCCAGTCAGACGGTCTTTCAGCCAGTCAGACAATCAGACTCAGAAACAGAATCAGTCAGCTAGCCTGTCAGTCCACCAGTTAGTCAGACTAGTCAGTCAATCAGCCAGACAAATAGTATATCAGCTAGTCAGCCATTCAATCAATAAACAAGCTAGTCTGGTGTTCCTGGCTATGTTTCCATAGCAGAGTAACCTGACTCAGTTGGCTAAGGTGCATATAATGTAATATAATATAATGTAATTGTGACATCCCTGATCACATTGGTAATGAGTCTGTGATTTTGATGTACCATCCTTGACAAGCTTTTAGTTGCACTATATGTTGGTGCTTCCCATTTTCAATTTTGTCAAAATAAACTAAACTAAAACACACTAAACACCAGGCAAGCGAGCATCACTCAATACTGACTGACTGACCTGAATTTGGCTACTGATTGGCTACTGGATACTGAGGCCACATCTTGCACCATGAGAAAAGAAGAGCCACTCCCCACTCAGGTATAAATGGAAGTATTTTGAAAGCTATAAAAAAAGAAGGACCAATAGAGAAAACACAATATAAAGTATGCAAACCCTGAAAAACTGAAGAAAAAAAACACTATCACAGCAAACAACTGAACACTTGAAAAGAAGGCATGGTACAAGACAGCTTTGCCCTCTCTGAGCAATTTCATTACTAAAAAGTTTCGTCATTTGCAAATTTACAAGGTTATAGTGTGGTCAAAAACAATGACTTTTTCATGAGTTGTTGCATATGTTAGAACCAAAATATACCATGCAGACAGCATTTTGCAAAATACGCCAAATCCCTACAATGAAGTTACAGCTGAAATAAGTTAAAGAAATCAGAGTGGCTTGGAGTTACAACAGATGGGTGGAAATCATGCTGAATGGAGACTGATGTGTTATCATATTGACTCTGCATGAAAAAATGCGTTCTCCGAACATTTGATCTGAATGGAGTAGAGTTTGACCAAGGGCCAATACGGAACTTTTTAGACTGACGTCACTGATAGCCAGTATTCAGTATCTCTGACCATTTTCATGCCACAAAATTTAAAGTATTCAGTGTTTCACCCAGAATTGTATTCTTGTCAAGGTGGAAAAGCCTGCAATACGTCTTCTGCACACATTTGTAATAAAATTCATTTATGTGGCATAAATACATTTTTGTGTGTCCCATTTCATATAGAGTTGGGATAACCACTTTGGCCCCAGAGGGTAAGGATAGTTGTATTTGAAGTGCTTAGCTTGGGTTTTAATTTGCCTTGTAGTCCAAATTGAAAGATAGTGGTAGTGATTGAAGGTTGGTAGTGATAGTGATAGTGGTAGTGATCCGTGTGGTAAGAACAGCTGACTGCCGCTGTGCATAAACTTCAGGGTAGTATTTTAGACTGCTAGATCTTTTCCAGATTCAAAGAGTGGTGCTTACGTCATGTTTTTGTGTTAAGGAGGGCATAATACTAAAACTGCACCACTCATTTTGGTTCTATATGTGTGTGCTGTGACTTACAGTATATAAATGTTGTAACATGTTTATGTCAGCTGGATTACAATGTATTGTATCATTTTGATTGGTTGATTGATTGGTTGATCGACAATTATCAAATTGTTGCCTTAGGAATAAAAATTGTATCGCAGTGTACACTCCTACTAATAGCGCTATTGAGCTATTATCTAATAATGCAACAAGAACCAAGTAAATCAAGGTATACTCTTAATGTGGCACCATGTATTCTAATTCTCATTTCTCAATTGAATGGGCTGTATCTCTGTCTCTGTTTCTCAGTTTCTCTTTCTCTCTCTCTCTCTCTCTCTCTTTCCCTGTTTCATAACATATTAACATACATAGACCCACAAGTCAAACAGGATAAGATGATTAAGGAGAAACAAACATGTAGAGAGGATTGAGTAAATCTCTGCTGTGATTGGCTGATTGGATGAGACAGCTGCTTAGCAACCGGCTGAATAGTTACTATAGCTATTGTCAGTACACTTCTTTAAACCTAGGGTACTTAAAACCCTATACAGGGAATTTAGACATTAAACATACTAGTTATCTTGTCATGTTGTAGCCCTATCAGAACAAACTCACATTGGGGCACACAGGAGAGAGAAGCGAGGGCTAAACTATTGTTGGTAGAAGGGCTTGATTAAAGGGTATGATCACAAATCTTGGTTCGCTCTTTCTTCTTGCTATATCACAGTAGTTGCAGTTCACTTTGCTTTGATACTTTTTATTCAATGTAATAGGTAGGTCACCCATTCACAAATTTGGTTATTAACTATGGTATTACATCAGAAAAAGGGATGATTATGTATGGAAAACTTGGTGATTAGTGTAAATTGATAACATTACATTGCATTTGATTTTGAATTGAACGTAATTAACCCCAATAATGTAATAATTATTACATTAATGGTGAATGTATTACATTACAACAATTGTTGCATTATTAGCTGTACATTGTTATTATGTTAATGTTTTTTTTTATTTACATTAACAGGAAGTTATTACATTAACAGCTGCATGTCTGGCATGTAACAGTTGTTACATGCCAGACAAGTTGCCACCGAACATTCTTAGCATTGTGGTCATGTGATTCGCTCTGTACCTAAAAAGCACCAAACTTGGATCTTGGTATTAAGAACTCTAATAGTCTCTTGGGACATTAAAGGCAGAAGTTCAATGCCAGTAAAATGGTAGAAGGGTGAAAATGAGCCAGTAGTGGAACACACTGTGTGGATTAGTAGGTACAGTAGTATGCAGAATGAGCTGTTAGTAACAGCTTGTAAGCCTGTTTGTGTGTCAGTAAAAACGCCTCATAATGAATTCAGCAGTGCTATATGCCTGTTAGGCACACATACAAACAGCTAGTATTTTGGCTAATAGTGTGTGATTGGTTTCAGGGAATCATTTCTTACCTAAATCAATCTCCCAGAGGGAGAAATAGAGCCAGTTTAGAAATGTATATGGTTTCTGTTTTGGTAGACACACAGTTGGCTGCACCCTGAGTGCTTCCTGAGTGCAAACAACAACCAAATGTTCCCATGAGTTCAACCAAGACTTCCCCAGCTCTTAAAGTGGAATATCTCATTTTCACATATTTTTATTTTTTACAGTAGGCTAGCTCAAACACACCCATAAGGAGCAGTCTATCCATATTCACATCCATATGGTCAGCGCTTGCTACATACACATGCTTAAAATAAATCAAATACCACTAGTATTATGACAGAAACCTTTTAAGGTGGTACACCTAACCTTGGGCTATTAGTCTACTCAGATAAAGCAATGGTGTTAGCTGCTAGCTTAATGTTATCCATCATTAGCCTGAAACAGGTGTCCTGCCAACCTAGTTTCTAATAGACGGGCTACCGTTACAGATATCCGGTAGCTCACAAACGACTGACAACCCTAGATGATTCTTTGAATGTACAACAGCGGATTCATTCTCGTTAACACACAATTTTAATTTAATAACAGATACCTAACTACGGATACGATAGAAAACAACGCCGCCATCAACCGTGTTCCGTCTTAACTATATTCGCCCCAAATTGGTGCCACTAACCTGACACGATTTCGCCTGTCTATCTTACTTCTGAATTAGATTTCAACAGAATGTAAATCTTTTCAACAGGTTTCAGTAGCACAAATTGATCCAAGCGGAAAATGTCTCTTATTCTGACAAGTCAGTGTCGCAGATATGATCCGTCTATGCACCTAGCGGCATCGCTGGTTAGTGTTGAGAGAAGATAAATGACAAGACAATTACAGTAATGTTTATATGTGCCTTAGTTGATGTTTGTCGTAGTGCTAATGATAAACTAGCGTTGTTTCTATTCTTACCGTCAGTTGCCGGCTGGCTCTGGGCAGGCTCATGCGGAACAGACAGCTCCAAGGTGCTGAAATCACTCACCCTCCTTCACGGGGGACGGGTGAACAGCATCATTGTTTTGATCAGCTATTGGCTGTTAAAAGTGTCAATGATACTCGTCCCTCTAGGTAATTGCTTAATATCCAGCAGTGGGAGGTGTTTGCGCTCTCGTCAACATCTGATGAATATAACCTAAATTCACTTTGGCCACCTTCTTAGGCTGATATGAATCTTTATTATATAAATTCACCATAGACATCAAAGTAAGTAGTATCAAACCTATGTAAGTTGAAGGAGGATAGAGTCTTTTAAGGAAAAAAAAAACATAAAATAATGATTTTCTGAAAATATAATTGATATTTGTATTGGATGGTTGTTTTCCTTATGGTGATTGCCAACTGGAGGTCATAGTTTACAGGAGGAGGAGATGATCATGTGTTAAGTAATGTTGGTTTCATCATGTATGTTTAACAGACTTCATACTTCACTACATAGGTTTTGAGCTTCAATAAGGAACAGTGCTTTGTATTCATTTGTAAATCAGCTGTTATCATGTTAGCCCTGATACAGGACCCTTTGTGAGTCTTTCATCATATGGCTCTTTACTTCTCCCATAGGGTCCTGTCTATGGGTTCAAATTGACGCCATAGTCATTTAAAATATATAGTCATTTAAAATTGTCAATTCATTGTAGTTAATAAACAGATCAGAGTCAGGTTCTGGGTTGCATTAAACAACTTTTAATGCACCGGAACAAACTCACCTTTTCACATTATGAGCAACAAAACAAAACCAACCAACCAACCAACCAAAAAAAAAAAAAAAAAAATCTCCATGACCTCCGACAGGCCAGCCACAGCAACAGTCCAGTCCCGGCTAATCGGAGTCCTGCACTTCGGGCAGGCTTCACTCCTGGTCATTAGGACTGCAATGCACTCCTGGCATCCAATGAAGCTGCAGCAGCACAGCGCCAGCATTGCACCTTCCATCTCCGCTGTAATGTAATGTAATTTTTACATTTTTAGATTTTTATGTGTATGTATGTTGAAAATTGTGGGGAACAGTGACAGTTTAAATATGCAGTAGTAAGTGTGTGAAAAAGCTGAAGTCAGTGCAGACTGACTGCTTATACTGAGCTGAAAACAGGGCCTAAACTGAAACAAAAGCTAGAAACTTAAAGATTATGAGTCGTATCGCTTCAAAAATGATATGGGCAGAAAGAGCAGAAAAATATGTATATGTTCCTTTGACATTGTGGGAGTTTTTAATGGAAAAAATCATTGTATAAAATCTCAGAGCTAGACCCATTATAATCTCTGAACGCTGCATAACACTTAAACTGTGAATTCTCAAAAACTATAAAAGATATCAATAAGTTAAGCTAAGGGATAAGTTGGAGCTAACCCTGACACCAAAGTAAGTCAACCAAATTGTCTAACTGTTTAGCAGTTGATAACCTGTCTAACTAGCTTTCATAGCCTAAATGATCCTGTAGGCTAACTGTAGCAGCTGTATCACTCTGATCTCAGACACAGGATGTGTGTTATGTGTAGATTGCATCTTTTAAATTTATTGTCTTCATAATTTATATTGTATTTTATAGATGAGCAGGCTGGAGTTGAAGAAGCAGTGTAGCGCAAAGGATTCTGGTTGTCCAAGTATTTCAAAATAACGTGTGTGAACAGGGAATTCACTTTCTCCAAAAAAACCCTACAATGAATGTGGTTCTTTCAAGTTGTGTTGTAAACTGGAGACAAAATGTGCTAAGAGGTTACAAAGTCATAGGGCAGAATTTTGCTTTAAGTTGTACTTACATCGACATATGAGACACTGGAAAGTGGCCTTCAAGGTCTCCACCTGCTACCTGGTGAGCCTGTCTCGCATGCGTCCCGCTTCCCTCATCTCTGCTGCCACAGTAGGGAGCTGCTCAGCCACCTGGATGAACTCTTCAACGGCCACTTGGTCTCCATCCAGGTTGGCTTGACCTTTTAAAAATGGCATATATGTGTATGGTCAATTGTCATGTTGTGCTCTGTCTCCTTTGTCTTAGGTCGTGCACAGTGGAATGTCATGTTTCTCTCAAATTTTGCCACAGTTTGACAAGACAATCGTATAGATTGCAGTTAAAGCATGCATCAAGTTAAGAGGTAAAACTCCCAGTTCATTTTTGATGACTATTATTAAGTGTTCTTTTGTAAGCAACTACATTTGAGTTGTAAGATGTTATTCCCTTTAACTTTTTCTCTTGTTTCAGCAGAACTGGTCAAATAGGTCTTGGCGGAAGGCCATGACCTTCCTTGCACCCTTCCGCCAATATTCTAGGCCTATTTGAAGACAGACAGAGAAGACAATGTTAGTGTTGTTAATAGGTACTTCATAGGTAAAGAGTCTGTGTAGTTAGACCTTAGTAAATAAACTGGCAAGACTTGTTGCTTTGTAGAACATTCATCAAGTATAACATCTTAATGCTCCATTCTATAAATTCTCACCTATCCATAACTTAAAAATAAATGCTTTCAATTCAATGCATTGCAATTCACTTTTTCTGTCACACCAGTTGTAAAATTAATACACTAGACACCAAAGTTGCACACTGACAGCTGAGTAGCTGGTAGGATCAGTTAAGATGCTATAATTATCATAATACATGTTTAAGGTTCTTACTACTCTCATACAACCACTGTTTGTGTTTTCATAAGAATAGTAATACTAACAACAACAACAACAACAATAATAATAATAATAATTAACCAGATGTCCCAGGGGAAGGTAGGATGCGTTGCCCATTGCCATCTGTCAAGATTACATCCATCTCCAAGTCCAGTGCCGACTTCACCACATTTGCAATGGAATGAACATCGGCTTGGTCCTCAGTAAATGTTATTGTTGTCACATGGCTGTGGAGGTTGATGTCTCCATCCATCAGCTGAGCTACAACAATAGGTCTTAAACTATGACAAAAAGAAGACACCCAAGTCACACACAGACCGACAAATAGTGTGTAGAAAGGTTATAACTGCAGACTGAAACAAAACTACCAATGCATTCTTGATGAATTACATAAAAAAGCAAGAGTTTGAGGGACAAAAACTAAAGTGAAACTACAAAAATGCAATGCAAAACAGCAACTACACCAAAATATGATCCTGGAGCAACAGTGAATCACTGTATTTTGACAGTTTGCATTATTTGCACTATATGAATCCCATATTCTAGCCTGCCCTTGACACATAGGTAGAAACCTTAATAAACAAGCATGGGCCCTGCTGGCTTGGCGCATGACGGGGGAATGCAAGTAGTGGGAGAATAGGGTTTGTCATTTGGCCTGAGGGCTGTGCTAGAGGAAAGGTCATGAGGTCAAATTGACAGGGCTCATCCTCTGGGGAGCAGGAATGTACACATCAAATTTCATGACAATCAGCCCAGCAGATTTTGAGATACGTTGCCTTGGAGTTTTTGTACTAATAACAGACAACGCCATTCTCATGCCCCACCTGCCAGTGGGCCAAAAATTACTCTAGTGAAAGGTTATGAACTACATTTTATATGTGTATACTACTGTCACCAAACTTTGTTTTGGCTTACCTTGAGTACTTTCTTGAAGGTGGAGGTGGAAGACAGCGAGACTGTGCGCTCTGAGGGGGAAACCGAAACCTGGAGCCACTGCCTGCACCTGCTGTGGGTACTGGCACAGTCGAAACTGGTGCCAAGTCTTGACCCTCAACAAGATATGTTACCCCAGTGGTGAGGTCAACATGGGTAAAGTAGTCAATGGATGGAAAAACCACAACACCACTGACTCTCTCCGTAAGATAGATGGTGTGGGGATGGATCTGTTAAATGTAACAATGAAATTAAAATATTAAAATATTGTTAACATAAAATTACATTAAAGATTTGTTTCAACATTGACAATCAGAATCAGGTTTATTGCCAAATATGTTTTCGCATACAAGTTAAAGTTAGCTGCAAGCAGGCCACATGTTGGTAGCTACGTTTTTTTAAATTTTTGTGACAGTCAATTAACAGAAACTGCATTAGTATATAAAGCAAATAAGTAATACTGTAACTGAAAGATCCGCGACAGATTGGCCACGGTCATATTGATGACTCGAACCGTGCAAGTCCTTTCTCCATCCATCGCTGCAAAGCGCCAAAAAGGATGTTAGCCAAGGTTTATATTGCCTTGCGTGGGATTTGCCTACACCATCTGATGGTTGTGTATTGCAGGACATACACAATGTAGTTACAGTCTAATAATAGTAGTTTTTATTTTATGTAGATCACATACAAATGGTTATAAATATGAATGAATAGATAAACTATCTATCCTTGGCAACTAGTCAAGTAGCCTGAGGGTGAAATTAAATGGGCCTAAAAACAATAACAATCAATAGGCATTTATCATAGAATTTACACTTATGTAATTTGGTAAATGAGTATATTCTCTTTCACTAATAATGACTACCAGAGAAAAAAACAACATATATTGATACATAGGAAATCAATTCATATCTAATCACATTTCAGATTGGCCACATCTTGCCATAATGTATTTTGTGTGAACAATACAATAGGCTATGAAGCACAGTTTCAGGATCTTATAAGTAAAATAAATACATTAAAATGTAATCATGTGATTGCATGGAATAGGCAGGTATTGGGGGGGGGGAAGCATGATGGATGCATCCATGAATGGATGGATGGGTCCATTTAGGGTCTGTGTATAAAGCTGTCAATCGAATTCCGTTTTGCAATGAGACCAGAAAACGGAACAAGACCCGTGCGCTGTCCTTTTACGCATAGCTCCAGCAGTGCCGAGCACAGAGCTAGAGAGTCGGGTCAAGTAGGCTACTGCTGGGAACCCCTGGGGCAGAGCGTTGCTATTACTCCGGCTCCAAGTAGTAGAAGTTACTCGTCAGGAGTTCTGAAATTAAAAAGCAAGATGCCAGACTCCTCATATCGCTTACGCACAGCTCTCCAATGATAGCCTACCAGGCGTATAGCACTGGGACTCACCATTCTGAGTTATTGTTGTTGGCTATAGCCTATAAATATCTTTGCATATGCCAGGGATTGTCCCATGGGGCGCAAAGTGGCAGGCTATGCCCCAACAGGTGTTACCATGTCTTGCTATGCCATATAATAAAAATGTATATGTATTGTTTATTGTTCATAAAGTTTTTTTTCCTTCTTTTTTTTCTTCACTTTATTGAGAAACAATTTTCAAACAATACATTTTGTAAACATAACACAAGTTTTAAGGGATTGTAACACAATATAGACAATTTATACAATTAGAACCAAAAGTTTAAAAAAAGGTATTATGTTCCATGTCAGAAATATGCCAAAATCGAGAAGAAAAATAAATAAATAACATATGAACCCACACAAGAGGTTTATTTAATCTGGTATAATACTGAAGAATTTGCATAAATTAATAGTTTTGGTTAATTTTTTATTACAGGTTTTTAAATGTGACAGTGTCTTAAGATATATGCTTATATCTGTTTGTTTAAATGTAATATAAGATGGATGAAGATCAAGAATTTCATTTTATGAATGTAAAATTTGGCTAAAATAATGAGCAAGTTAATTACATATTGTTAATTTGTGGAGAATTTAGGATTGTTGAATATTAATAACAAATCGTGTTCTTTAAGTAAATTTTCCTCACCAAAATATATTTTAAGATCCAACTGAAAATCAACCCAAAATATTGTCACATGTACACACTGAATAAACACATGTTGTAGCGTTTCCACCATATAATTACAAAAAGAGCATTTGTCTTCTATATTAGGACTATATTTACAAACAAAAACAAAGGTAAGTTGCAGGGTATGGGCCTGATATTGGAGAGACCATTTTTTGTTACTGCCCACCATATGGAGGGGGCGTTAATTCAACAATTTGGATGCCAATCTCCTAAATATCAGTGGAGAAGGAGAAGATCGGTAGTTTGGTGATGTATCCGGTGCAAACAACCGCCAATGGTAAACGAAAACCGGAAATTGTTTGGTGTTTCTGACAAGTTCTAGGAAACATGAGTTTCCCTACTTTCCCTACTTCCCCGCACTATGAAATGATCAGAGATATGAAGCAAAATGGAAGTTCATATCATGAGATCTCGTTAACTCTGACGTCCATAGGTGTTGAGAAGGGCGCCTCTGTCGCCAACATGACAAGATTTTGTCAGAGGTATGGACTGGTGAATCAAACATGGGGGAGGACTACAACCCATCAACTTGAATTTGCTGTGGAAGAGGCTGTGCAAGAGGTGATCATTGTTTTTACACCACTTTATAGAATCATTAATTATGGTTGTTTCATCAACCCAGATAGCAAGCTTCTTCTGGCCCGGTTCCAGTCCAGACTCACCACTTTCACATGGTTTTGAATAACGGTCCTTAACTAGTCCATATCTGGCAACCCATTTCTGAAAGTGGTGGAAGCAGTACTCAAGTCTTTTACTTAAGTAACAGTACTAATACACCAGTGTAAAAATACACTGTTACAAGTAAAAGTCCTGCATTCAAATGTTTAATCAAGTAAAAGTGCAAAAGTATTAGTATCAAAATGTACTTAAAGTACCAAAAGTAAAAGTACTCATTATGCAGAATGGCCCATTTCAGAACAATGTATAGTCCATTATATTATTGGATTATATTTAGTGATTTACTAATCTGTTCATCACTTTAATGTTGCAGCTGGTAAAGGTGGAGCTCATTTTAATTATTTTATATACTGCAGGGTAGCTTGTGAATTTCTCCCTGAGGATCAATAAAGTTTTATCTTAATCTATAATATTACATCATAATTTATTTGTTGATTATTTTGTTTGAATAATCTGAATCTGCAAGGTAACTAGTAACTAAAGTTATCAAATAGTGGAGTAAAAAGTACAATATTTCCCTCTGAATGTAGTGGAGTAGAAGTATAAAGTAGCAGAAAATGGAAATACTCAAGTAAAGTACCTAAAAATTGTACTCAAGTAAATGTACTTAGTTACATTCCACCATTGATATCCGGGCCACATGGGCCATACCAATGCCACAAGTCAGGCAATAATTTGACTCAGACTGTGTCAGTCAGAATCACTTGCCATGCTCGAATCCTGCAGATCCTCTTCCCTGGGCCAGAGCCTATATAATCATCTGCTGTAACATGAAGTGAGCCTGATGTGCCGCACCTCAACCGGTATTGACCCAATTGCGCTTGCTATCTGCTAAGGAATTCTGTGGTCTGAAATATCTGGACAACTGCTACTTAGCTTAATGTTAATTTAAATTGGGACACAGAAGTGGCAGGAAAAATCCATGCCTTTGATATGACTGCTAGATAGCAAAGTTCAAATTTTGGCCTGGGAACTGTGCTCTTGTTTCTCAATTAGGTTGGGCCAGTGTTTGGGAGGAAAATGATGACTGGATTCCTATCTTCCAGACACATATATGCTACCGAAGAGTGAGTGGGAGCAGCATTACGAGCTGTTCGTCCTCAATACCACGAAGCTCGCCAGCAGGTATGCCAGAATAGCTATAATATGGCAAAAAGGACAACTTAATGACCCTACACTAAAACAAGAACAGCCAGGTCAATATTGTTGGATATATAAAGGGCAGGCTTTGTGCATGTTGACTGATACAGCTACATACCTGAAATGCAACAAACAGCAAACCAAAGACAAAAGACAGGAGCAAGCAACAGACAGAGCACCAGCCAACAGGGCCTTATATAACCCTGTCCTGATTAGGGGACCGACTGCAGGAGGAGTCAGGCTTGGGCTACATTCACTCACAGCACACCACAATACTGCATTCACTAATACTAGGGGACTATTTCCCACCACACCAGCATCAGTTAAATATGCTTTCAGTTAGTAGACCTATTGGTTTTGCCCTTTTTGGCAGAATACACAGTTTTTACATGTGTAGAATTTAAATATTGTATCGTGTTTTTTATAGTTATACACTAGCACATACGGTATATCTACTTGCATACAAGTAATAGTACTAATAAATGTAAAAGCACCCACTTGTACCTTTTCAGAAACATGTATTCAATAAATCCACATTTTTTGTGATTCTTTCACTTCACTTCACAGTTCACTTACAAGTTAGACGATTGTAAATAAACTGTATTTGAACTTTCAAACCCACCATTATAAAAATGTATGATATAATGATGCTGTTTTTACCAAGACAGTAAATTAAATTGAATTGAACACTATAAAATATTTAAATTT
>CABFOQ010012287.1:37290-52187 GCA_900660455.1 Gephyroberyx darwinii | reverse complement strand
GTTTGTTGGTAGCACTCTCTAGTGTTCAGTCGAAGGAAGTTATTTCCAGTACCCACCGTAGAGTCAAACTTACTCTCTCGCCACCCCATCTCTCACTCCATCCCACCTTCTTTTTTCACCCTTCATTATTTCACATTTTTATTATAAGTGCACTTTTCTAAATCCGTTGCATTGCTGCTCTCAGCTCAAGCGCGATCTCTGTGGTGAAGATTCTCCGAGTGCTCCGAGTGCTCAGGCCTCTTCGAGCCATCAACAGAGCCAAGGGGCTCAAGGTAAACTGCTGTGATTTGTTTTCTTTCTTTCTTTCTTTCTTTCTTTCTTTCTTTCTTTCTTTCTTTCTTTTTCTTTTTTTCTTTCTTTCTCCTTGTACTTTGACTATAGTCTGTTGGATTTGTCAGAAGTTTTTTTTCTTTTCTGTTTGCAGAATGTAGTGCAGTGTGTGTTTGTGGCAATCCGCACCATCGGCAACATCCTGATAGTCACATCTCTCCTTCAGTTCATGTTTGCCTGTATTGGAGTGCAGCTCTTCAAGGTACACGGACAGACTTATAATTTCTATGTAATACATGAAGTCCATAAATGGTAAAGAGGTTTTTTTTAATATAACTTTTCTCTGTCTGTGCTCCGTGTTACAGGGCAGATTCTACAGCTGCACAGATGAAGCAAAACACACTCCAGATGAGTGCAAGTAAGATATTCTCACTCAACAGACATTGTTCACATGACAATGTGTATGTCCGTTTTCATGTGTGTGTCTGTTTTAATGTGTATGTCTGTTGTCGCGATTATAGGGGCAGCTTTGTGGTTTATAAAGACGGTGATATGAACCACCCCATGGTGAGAGAGAGGATCTGGCAAAACAGTGACTTCAACTTTGACAATGTGCTGATGGGCATGCTGGCTTTGTTTACTGTGTCTACGTTTGAAGGCTGGCCACAGTGAGTAGCAACTATACAGTCCATATCTCTTGGTGTTGGGGTTGAATTAGTATGTTTGGTCAGGAAAATGTCTCCTTACAGCAAACAGAGAGATGTCCAGCCAGGCTACCGTGGAAGAGACTGTAGTTTAAACATCATTGGAGGACTTTGCGGTAAAAGTTAACACTGTTGTGTTGTTTTTTGTTTTTAAAGGCTCCTTTACAGAGCTGTGGATGCCAATGCCATAAACCGGGGACCCATTTACAACTACCGAGTCGAAATCTCCATCTTTTTCATCATCTACATCATCATCATTGCCTTCTTTATGATGAACATTTTTGTGGGTTTTGTCATCATCACATTTCGAGAGCAAGGAGAGGTTGAATTCAAAAACTGTGAACTGAACAAAAATCAAGTACGTTCTTTTCCTAAAGCTTGAGATATACTTTTAGAAACAGCTTCCAATGAATCATCATTCATGTTCTTAAAGATGCCAAGCAATTCCTTTGACTCTCTGAAATCCATCCATGTTTCTTCTCCTTCTCCCTACACAGCGACAATGTGTGTACTATGCCCTGAAAGCGCAGCCAATAAAGATTTACATTCCCAAAAACCCATCCCAGCTCAAATTCTGGAAGATCATCAACTCCAGCCAGTTTGAGTACATCATGTTTGTGCTTATTCTTGGCAACACCCTCACTCTGGCCGTTCAGGTACCTTTTTACTGATATATCATCAAGAAGTGTCACGTTTTCAGTGTTGTGGTGTGAACGTGTGAATGTAACATGTTTGTGTGGTTCGGTTTCTCCCTCAGCATTACGAGCAGTCTAAACAATTCACCTCCGTCATGGACATCCTCAATATGATCTTCACTGTGGTGTTTACTGTAGAGATGATCATCAAGTTACTGGCACTTCGAATGCATGTGAGCTTTCACTCTATTTCAGCTATGGAAATAACGTTCATTACAGCTGTCATCGCCATCTACTGTACATGCACCAAAACATCCGCAGCGTTGATTCTTGACTGTAATACTTTGTTTATGTCTACCTACCTAGCACTATTTCATCGATCCTTGGAATTCATTTGACGCCTTGATCGTTGTGGGGAGCGTGTTGGATATCGCAGTTTCTGAGTTTAGCGTGAGTTTGTCCACACTTTGGTACACAAAAAGACACATTTTAATAAGTCCTCTATGTAGTAGTGTTTCCTCTACTTTCATTTAGCAGCAGTGGCTCCCACACTGAAAAATGTAAAATAACAGGACTGAAAATTCATCACTTGACTTTATTTTTTAGTCCAATACAAACAAATATAGTAATATTATGGCAGAATTAGTTCATATCAGTCTAAATAAATAAAAGCCATTTTAAACCATAAGATGCACTGGAACTGATACTGGGATTACCACTGGAAGTGAGTCCAGGTCCCAGAATCAAAATGAAGCACTGCGTAGTGTTATTACTTCACTTGTCATTCATTGGAGCGGTTTCTTCTCAGACGTGTTAGTTAATTAACTGAATGGTACCTTATGACTGTTTTAATCTCTCTCATCCAACATGGTGTCTCTGTTTGTGGATCCCAGGGAGGAGGCGGCCATGGTGAGGTAAGAGCTGTGAACAACTACTGGACCCTCAAATGTGCGGCTCACTTGTTAGGATTTATTCTTGGTGATATTCTCACAGTTTATTCTCACAGTCTTTATCTCACACTTTAACCGACTTTCTGGATTTAGTTCACCCTCTGTTGCTCTCTCTCATTCAGGAGTGTGAGCAATGTGAACCCTCCTCACAGGCCTTCCAATTTATCTATCTGTTTTTCTCTCAACACATTTTCTCTCCAGGGTGGAGGTAAAGGGGAAAGTGGAAAAGTGTCCATCACATTCTTCCGTTTATTCCGAGTCTTGAGATTGGTCAAGCTGCTCAGCAAAGGGGAGGGTATTCGAACCCTCCTCTGGACTTTTATCAAGTCCCTCCAGGTCAGTGCAGTGTAGTGCAAATAATACTCACAATGTTTTAGTTAAATAAAGAGTCAACTCTCATGACACAAATAAACTCCCATATGGTAAAAGTGCTCTTGATTTTTATCCACCCAGGCCTTACCTTACGTCGGTCTGCTCATTGCGATGATCTTTTTCATCTATGCTGTGATCGGCATGCAGGTGAGTCTCTCTCATCAAAGGGATCCAGTATTATTTGATCAAATCAAGTCTTTAAATCAGAATTGGTTTATTTTCACCAGATAAAATAAATGCATGAGGAATCTGACTGAAATGTGCAGAGACATGACGTCTATGCACAGATATGAACTGACACAGATGGTAGTTGAATGTAGAAGACCTTACACACAGTATAGTGCACGCGAGACAGTCTGTCACATTGATCCTCTAGTTGCTGTATTACTCACACCGGTGTAAGAAGTCCTCTGTTGTTCCTGCAGACATTTGGGAAGGTGGCCATAGACGAGAACACACATATCAACAGGAACTGCAACTTCCAGACCTTCTTCATGGCTGTCCTGGTGCTGTTTAGGTGCGCTGTTCCCCTGAGAAAGAGAAGCTGAACCTCACCACTATTTTATGCTCAGATATATCCTGCATTTTGCTCAATGGTGCTATTTGCTGGTAGAGTCCAGCCCAAGTTATCCCCTAACACTAAAATTTCCACTGAGCCTCTTGTTTCTCACCTCTCATAGCTGAATATCTTCACGCCTCCTCTTTCCACTCCCCTCTCTCTACCTGTAGGTGTGCCACAGGAGAGCAGTGGCAGGAGATCATGTTGGCAGCGCTGCCGGGTCGACGCTGCGACCCCGAGGCCGACACTGAGCCTGGAGAAGAGTTCACCTGTGGTAGCAACTTGTCCTACATCTACTTCATCAGCTTCTTCATGCTCTGCGCCTACCTGGTGAGAGAAGCCGAGAAGGAGGAGAGCCCTCCGCTCCTACCGTTTTCTTATCACTCAATTCAAGAGATCACTTGTAGTAATAGCAAAACACTTTCTCCCCCTGTGATTTAATTTGATACAGCCTCCTGGCTTCAAATTAAATTAAGGTATAATCAAGTCTTGTTTTATAGACTAATAAATCCAATGGGATCAGTGTCAGTTGAAAGGAGAGTGTATTATAAGATGATATAACAGCAATTTAAAAAGATTTCCCCGTCTTCTCTGGCTCATGGGTTTCTTTTTGGCTCCCTGCCTGTTATTAGTATTATTATCAGTAATTTTGGTCCCATTGTTGTTCCCCTTTGACAGCCTATTTAAAACCACTGAGAGGTGAACGTTTATATCCTTTAGATTCCCAGTTGTTCAGAGGGCCGGTGTGTTGAATGTTAACACCACATCCTCCTGGGATTTATCTAATCCAATCACTGAAACTGTATAAAACCCTGATTTAATGGGACAAAAGTTTGTTTTTGGTAACGCAATCGTGGCCTCAAGGCTATTTTCAGATATTAAATAGGTTAAATAGAGGTTACTTTAGGTTACTTTTTTTGAAACTGTGCAAGAGAGGAACAGGGCATAATTGGAAGTGTAGAAGTTGAGAGGAATGTGAGGAGAGAGGGGAATAGCTGTAAGCAGGAGTTCATGCTTTTTTCAGCTGTTCTGTTGCAGACCTGTAGGGAAAAGTGTAGAGGTTGGGAAACGCAGCAAAATGTTACTGATTACCTGCTTCATATTGGAATCAGCAATGTAATCTACATTATTACTCTGATACAGACATCTTTAGATGAATTTGCCTCAAACATTTATAGAATAAGAAATTAAATTGACATTTCTTTAGCAAAGTCATAGATTGTAATTTGAAAAACATTATTATGATGTGCAACCGTAATTAAACAGTATTTCAAGTTGTGTAAAAGGATCTTTGAGTCTATAATCTCACAAGAACAATTCCTTCCAATACCTTCAAAGTTTGTTGCTGACTATAGTTAGTATTTGTTTTATCATATCTTCTATTGTATTACAAGTAATTTGTTGCTCACAAACACTGGTTGTGAACGATATATATTCTGGGTGTGTCTCTTCCTAGATTATCAACTTGTTCATTGCCGTCATCATGGACAACTTTGAATACCTGACAAGAGACTGGACCGTGCTGGGTACCCACCACTTGGATGAGTTTAAGAGAGTGTGGTCTGACTACGATCCCGAGGCCACGTAAGACCTGTGTTCACTTCTGCTTCTCTGACTTTGCCCAGCTGTTCTGTCCTTGTTCCCGCTCACTGTTGCCAAAATATTCTGAATCTCTTCTAGCTGGTAGTGAATGTCTGATCTGCGTTTGTCTGCTTGTTGCAGCGGTCGCATAAAGCACATCGACGTAGTCACTATGTTGCGCAGGATCCAGCCCCCTCTTGGTTTTGGAAAGCTTTGCCCTCATCGCGTGGCTTGCAAGGTAATAAGTTTATTATTACTTATTTAATGCTGCACACTGGTCACTATGAACAGTGGATGGATGTTTATGTATTTTGCAAATTGTTTGACTTGAACATCCAAAATGTAAGATTTTAATTTGGCCCAACTGAAAACATTAAATAGAAAGGAATTCAATGGCTGGTATCGTGTTTACAGAGAAAAAAGTAGCTAATTATCAGTTGCCTGGATCACGTAAAGCTCTTATCCAAACCACCTTTTCAGTCTAGACTCTGTGGATTTCTGCACACAACTTTGCATTGATCGTTTTTCAGTATTCAGATATTGAATGTGCAGCAACCAGTTGATACGTTGCAAGTTACAAACTTTGTAATTGAAATTTTTACACTTGATGCATTAAGCCTTTCTCCACATATTGGCTTGTTTTGCTCAGCGAGCCCTGAACAAATTCAATCAGTCAGTTGTATTAAGTGACTACCCAGGACTGGACTGCGTCCTCCATGTCCCCCAGCCAATCCAATTAGTGCCCCCTCATCCCTCCCTCTCTTTCCCTCCTTCCGCTCTCACTGTCATCCTCTTGTCCTATCAGAGGCTGGTTGCCATGAATGTACCACTGCACGCCGATGGGACAGTCACGTTCAACGCCACCCTATTTGCCCTAGTGCGCACCTCACTCAAGATAAAGACAGAAGGTTAGGCCTCCTACACGCATGCACACACACACAATAAATTGTATTTGCATGCGCTATCTAGCTCAGCGGTGTTAGTGTGTTGTTTTCCTGAAAGGATTTGCTGTATTTACCCCCCCAGGCCCCATTGACCAGCAGAATGAAGAGCTGAAGGTGATCATTAAGAAGCTTTGGAAGCGCACTAAGCCCAAGCTCATCGATGAAATCATTCCACCCCCTAGAGGTAAACCAGACATGTATTACCTGGCCGTGAACCGTGATGAAGTATTACTGAAAGAAGAAATCATTCCAATTATTAAATAAAGCTCTGGCTGTCAGAGGCACCCGTTGCTTCTGACACTAACATGCTTGTACCCAAGAATCATTTATGGACAATATCATCATCCAAACAACTAGTTTATAATATTGAATTTCATGAAGTTGCATTTTAGTATTTTCAATTTCTAGTATTGTCAATTAAACAATTTCTCACACTCTTTTATTTCCTTCTCAGGGGATGAGGTGACTTGCGGGAAGTTTTATGCCAGCTTCTTGATCCAGGACTATTTTAAAAAGTACCGCAAGAGAAAGGAGAGGGAGAGGAAATCAAAGAGGAAGGACAAGGCAGCTTCTCTCCAGGTGGGGGGCAATTACTTCACTGGTGTTTGCTAACATTGACTCTTTGTGTGTACGCTTACACATGATTATATGCGTGTGTGTGTGTATGTGTGTGTGTGTGTGTGTGCATACGTGCGTGCGTGTGTGCCGGCACCACTCAGCAAGGACTGCGGACTCTGCAGGACCTGGCTCCAGAGATGCGCCTGGCTATAGCCTGTGACATGGAGGAAGAGGAGGGAGAGATGGCGGGTGATGAGGCTTTCGACAGCGAGCATGGAACCTCCGTAACGACGACCCCAGCCAGCACCCCGATGCCGCCTATAGAAATACTGGTAGAGCAGACAACTGTGTTCATGGAACCTGAACCCAAGATACCCAGCAGCGACGTGATCACAGAGCAGGTGACGGGCCTTTCTGAAAACCAGAGACCAGAGTCCCAGCTGTCAGCCATCAGCGTGGTGATGGAGCAGCCTGTAAAGTCCGACTTCCTGTTCAGCAGGTGTGTTTCTCTCTATCTGTGTTTGCTATGACGTTGTCTTTATCACATGTATAAAATCATACATTGGTACTGCATGTTTTGAGTTTTTCCAAGTAATTCATAATCAGCTATTTTCTAACCTGTCTGTCCTCCTCCCTCCAACAAACAGGATGGACTCTATCACTGAGTTGCCTCCTCCTTCTCCCCCCGCAGAGGAAGCAGGAGGTGGAGGAGAGGTTGTATGTGGAGAAACAGTGGCAGCTGCTCCAACTGCAGAAGCTGATCAGGTTTATTACAGTGAAGGGGATGCAGCAAACACAGACTTAACAGACCAGTAAGGAAAAAACAAGTGTGTTTGTGTGTGTTTGTGTGTGTGCGAGGAGAGAGAGTGAGAGAGAGAGCTGCAGTATCTGTTCCTCAGGTCCTTGAAACCAGAGGCGGTCTTACCATTAGGCAAAAGTAGGCGAGTGCCTGAGGCACCGGCAGCTACAAAGGACAAGAATATCAAGTACTATATGCTTATTTTTCATCCGTTTAAAATAAATTTCCTGATTTAAAGAAAACTCCCCTCCTCTTGTTACAACAAAAGGAGAAATTCTAATTCAGTCTGAGTCATGGCCACGCCCCTACTCAGTCAGGCTACAGTCCACTATTCCACTTGACTTCTAGCGCTGTATTGCCACTTGACTTGAAGCTCATTTTAAGTAAGAAACATGAAGCAAAGCTATCCAAGTGATGCAGACAAACAAAAAAGGAAAACAATGATAACTATTATTGACAACTTTTTTCATCAAAGAATCAACTGCTGATAGTGTTTGTTGCTAGAAACATTACCACTGCCTCCAAGCTCAACGAGCTCTCGTGAGCTCTAGCCTTATATGTAGACTTTGCTCAGCCCCGGCTTGAAGGTAATGTATAGAAAGGATGGATTGAAGAGTGAAGGTTGTGACGCAGTGGGCTGCATGCTTGCCTTTGCCTAGGGCCCTAAAATCACTAAGTCCACCCCCGCTCAGAACAGGAACTCTTGACTGTCCCAAAGGTGCCTTTGCTGTCGTGGCGCCTAAACTTTGAAACAGAGAGGCCGAATCAGTCCAAACAGTCCAACACTCATTGATTTTCACTGGCCTTTTCTTAATGTGATGTTATGCTTTTATACTGGGTATACTGGGTGTATAGTGTGCTGTTTGTCTCTTTTCTCTTTGTTCTTTTATCCATCTTTTACTTTGTTTTATTATTGTAAAGCACTTTGTAACTTATTGTTTTGAAAGGTGCCATATAAATTAAAGTTTACTTACATACTTACTTACTTGCTAGTATATGCACAGTAAATGCATAATGGAAAAATATCAATTTGTGTGCTAAAAGTCTTGGTTTGGACTCCGCAGGTATGTGTATCCAGAGGCTGTTTCTCCTGTACCAACTGAGACAGACTACAGCAGACAGCAGAGCCTGGAAAGAGCTGGCAGCATAGGGGAAATGCACTATGGCACTCATGATGTTGTCAGTGATTACAATGACACCAACATGAATGGAGAGAGTGTCGTTCCATGTAGCCCCAGTGCCTATACAGAAAATGGATATAATGAGAACGGATACAGTGACACAGGCTACAATGGAAATGGTAGCATCATCAGCATGAATGGCAATGGGAGTAGCATAAGCGGCTTCAATGGAAACGGTAGCACTGTAAGTGGTTACAATGGAAACGGCTACAATGGAAATGACAACGGTGATGTGCGGTTTGTCAGAAGACGTCTCCTTCCTTCTGTACCTAAAGGTCAGAAACATTTTATTCTGTGATTTTTTTCCCTCTTGGTCATGTATAGGTTTGTTTCATGACTCATATCTGCTCACTCTTTCAGGTCGTAAACCTACCTTTAACCTCCAGTGTCTGAGGCCACAGACAAGTGATGATGACATCCCCATCCCGGGCACCTACCGGGGGAAGTCATCCCCTAGACCTGGTCTACAGGTAAAACCATACTACACACACCTACACACACACACAGGTGTATTTCTTCTACTAAGTTTTGAGTTTTCAGCCACAAGTGTTTCGCATCTTACTTCATCCTCCCCTGGTCTTCTCTTCTCCTCCGTCAGATCCAGCACAGCCTTGACTCCAGACCCGGCAGCGTGTCCTCTCTGTCCACTGCCTCCTGGGCCACCGCAGCTGGAACCACTCCCGCTCCAGGAGTGATGGGATCCGCAGGGCGCAGAGGCAAACTCATCTACACTCCTATGATGTTGATGGATGAGACCGCCACCACCAGTCAACCGTTGTGGAGTGACGGCTCTGCCAGCCTACCAGTAGGAACCCGTCCGGGCTGGTACCCTGGTCAGAACAGAACCTACACCAGTGTGAGGATGCCACCGATCAACCAGGGCTTCCTTAATAAAGGAAGTGCAGAAAGTCTGGTCGAGTCGGTGAGTGATCATGGGAGCGGGTGATTTTCCTGATTGTGAAACTTATTGGAAACCTAAGCAGGGATGTCATATGATGCAGTAACCAGCAGTCAAGATTTCAATGTCTGTAACTTGCTAATACAGGCAAGTGTTTTTACTCAGTCACTTCTAACCTAACTATTTGGTCCAGTGGTCAAATGGACAGAGAAATCTCTTCTAAATGATGAATATCAATAAAACATCCATGCTGTGTTTGTATGCGAGAGAGAACAGAGGGAGAAAAGAGGAAAACGAAGATATCTTCCCCGTCTCACATCTTTTGTTTCTTTGCTCCCATCAGATCTTGATATCGGAGGGGCTCGGTGTTTATGCCAGGGACCCAAAGTTTGTGAACTTTGCCAAGCGGGAAATCGCTGAAGCCTGTCGCATGTCCCTGGACGAAATGGAGACCGCTGCCACTGACCTGATAGTCCGGGGCGCCTCTCAGTCACTTGGGCGCTTTGAGGAGGAACTGGCAGATGAAATGAACTGTGTGATTTCCTATTGAGATCAGCAAAGTTTGTTAAAAAAGTGATATTTAATATAGTTTCGGTTTTGGGGGGAAATACACACCTACCGAACAAGCTTTTGAGAGCGTACCTACTTGTCAGATTTGCAGCACTGGCTAATTCAATGTGAGAGAGCCTTCTGGGTGCAGGACCTGTAGGACTGATGCAGCAGAGATGAGGCATCGATTTCACATACGTCTATCTGGCAGTGTGAATGCCAAAACACACACACACACACACACACACACACACACGTCACGCACACAGGAGTCAAGGTTTCCTACGTATGACTGCAATGTTCTGCATGAGGGCCCGCTGAATGTGATTACAAACCGTCTCTCTGGTTTTAGTATTTTAGCATTATTATTATTAAGTACCACTGTTCGCATTGTATTCTGATTTTATACTGTACTTGAATTGCTGTCACTTTCTGCACCCCACCTATGTCTATTAAACAGATGAACTCCAGTTGTAACCATAGATCATAAAAAACTGATTTATGAGTGTCATATCAGGAGTAAATATATTGAATATTGAATATCCTCTAAGATACGACATTTAACATCTTGAAAATCATAGCAGAAATTACCAAAAAGACTGTTGAATTGTTGTGATTGCTAACCAGATTGTCAGGCATCCTATGGGGATAATAAAAGTATAATTTTTCTCAAATGTATGTTTTATTATTATTTATTCTTATTCTTATTCTTATTCACATGAAACAATATCATGGCAAATAGATGGTCTTCACCTCAGATATGCTACCAGTCCTATGCGGATGGTCACAGCAGTGCTTCATTTGATCTTGAAGAACAAAAGCAAAAGAAAAGTGTGGATTACATAATCAGCCATTAGTGGACTGGCAGATGGAGAACATCTGGGTTTCAGCGCTTCTGTTCAAGATGAACAAATTCCCACATGGTTATTATCTTATGTAGTCACCATAGTTTCGTTGTCTATTGCGCAATCATACATTTCAACATCAATATTCCTCTATCAATTTAGTGTGTAGTGGAGGACCTAAAATCAGTTCACCCAACTTTTTATTTTTTTTTATCAGCAGAATAGAGTTTACCCATGATTTTAGGATGGCATAATGTTTTTGATGTAAAATCCTAGTATACATCATACCAAGTAGAATCAAACTGATGTATGAAGATGAAGATAAAGTCTTTTAAGGGGAGGAAGCATCATTTTCTGTAATTTTATTGTATTGGTGGTTGTGTTGCCTCGTAACCATCACCAGCTGGAGCTCATGGTGTTTTATTTACCACTACATCACTACCCCGTCTACTAGTGCGTGAACAGTCTCCATGCGTTTCTTCCTTTATTATAACCCAGAGCAATCTCAGCAGCTCCCTCAGCATAAAGCGGTGTTGGGATTGGACAGACGGCTCGGCTCGTCTTTACTCCACGTCCAATGATTTGTCTGACGTAGGGACGCTTCAGATGCCTCGACCAGCCCGTGACGCAGTCCTGCTCTTCCACGTCAGTATCGTCCTCCCCTGGGCTGTTCCGGATGAGACGCTTAACTCCCGCCGCCTCCTCTGATCCTCTTATCAGCGAGTAAGCGGCCAAGATGGATGTTGTAAACCAGGTAAGGATTTACGGGGGGAAAACATTTTTTTAAATATTGTTTTCATTTGGTGGCTGATATTCTTGTTTTTCGCTTAATTTTCCTTTGCCGTGCAGTCTAATTAAGAGGGTTTTTTGTCATAAATCCGCCGACCTTTAAGTTGAAATGCAACTGCTTTCGATCTGTTCTACTCGAAATTGCAATTTAGATATTATTATATATCTAAATACAACAATGATGTAAAGGCGCGACAGACCGCGGTGTAAATTGATTGCACTAGAGGTGGTGCAGTCGATATGATGGAGCGGCCCGCTGACAGTCCAAAATATGTAGGTTGTCCAAAGATTGCTGCAGCAATGACATTTCGTTATTGAAGGAGAGGATGTTGCCTATTATCCCAACTGATACAGCTAGTTGATTTAGATTGGTCACGTCTTAATTAGCCCGCTGTTACTAAGATAGCAAACATGAATTTGATTAATTCCCAGGCCCTTGGTGTTTTCAGATAACCGCAGTAGGCCTGGCAGAACAGAGCAATCTTCTGAATCTATATTGCCACGATCACTTCATCTCTCTGATGGCGCTATGGGTTTTGATAAAGCCATCAAGGTTTTCCTGGGAATTGAGCCTATATCAGGATATCAGACTGTCCATAACAGCATTTTGTGGGTATTGCCGTCGTGCGTCATCTGTTTTATATGGATGTTTGGCAAACAACAACTATATAGACAAACAATGGACGCCAGGCGCAGGGTGAAAGTACCGCCTCGGGATGAGAGAAGCCCATCACTGGTGCTTATTCCTGTGCGGCCATTATTGATGCACAGACAAACCGCCTTCTTTGCGGTGTCGCATTCACCTGCGCACGGCTCCGTCCACTTAAATCAACTAATTGACGCGAGATTCTCTTATAAATATCTATAAAGACTGTTGTGGAGTTCACCTGGACACACAGCAGTATGATAAGCAGCTTTGTCTAAGTGTAATGCTCTCTCTCCCTCTCTCTCTCTCTCTCTCTCTCTCACTCTCTCGCACACACACACAGACACACACACATACACACGCCACATACACACGCACGCACCCATATCACAGCTTGCGTCATGACGCGTTTGATGTCAAGATCAAAATTACTGTAGGTCTACAGGATTTTGTACAAAAATGGTAGCACTGGCAGAGATAATTGAATCACCTTGCTCTGCCTTGCCTAGTTAGACAGGCTGGTGTATGATAAACATCCTACTGGCCTACCAGGTGTTGTCTAGTCCACTGAGAATGAGACTTGGTGTGGATTTTAGAAAAGTCCAGTGCTGATTACTGATTTTTGTTTTGACAGTTGGTGGCCCAAGGGCAGTTCACAATAATCAAACAGCCTTTGGGATTTATAAAGGTTCTACAATGGGTAAGTCGTCTATTTCATATATTTCTTGGTGATTGCAACTTGTAAGACTATTTTCATTGTTTCAAAAATGTAACCTTAGCAACACACCCTATAATATTCTCATGGAAGAAAATATTATTATGGATGAACTGCTTGGGAGTGTCATTGTTTTATCATAAATAATGATGCTGTGCCCTTCTGTCACACAGAGGTCACTAAGCTGAATGTGAAGCTTTAAAATGGTTGTGACTCCACACTGTCAGAAAAAAGGGTTCACAGTTGTACCCTTTGTCACTGGGGCTGTACCATTTCTATCAAATGTGTTTCTTTTTTTCTCCAGAAGCATTAACTGTTCTTATAGGTATTCAACTGTTTACTGAGGTTCACACTGTGGTGAACCTTTTATCCCGATGGTGATGATGCTGCCCATCCTCCCACCCACTACCAGCAAAACATATTATGTCATTGTCGTAGTAACACTGTGTCAGTCCAATGAGGAATATGATGATGATTTGCAATCTCAGATCCCTCTTTCAGGGCATCACCCATGCACAGGGCAATGTATGTTTTTCTGCCTGCTGTGCAGATGATGGGGCCAGAACACTCTCTATTCCTTTAGCATTTTTAAAATTTGATCTAGCACAATGAGGAGAGAACAGCATTCCTTAAATATAGATTACTTTAAATCATTTTGTTTAATTTAGTTTAAGGATTATTATAGGGGCCCATTAAGTAAACAGGGCACACAGCAGTGCTATATACCCTGCCTATAATCTGTCAGATAATGGAGATTGTCTTTGGCAGATTTATGGATGTTTACAGTTCCACCGTTTTATTTCCACCTAGCAAGAGTAGCTGTAGACGTGTCTGTGTTCTGTCTCTACTAAAAGCAAATGCCATAAATGCTGAAAGCTGTCACAAATATCTAAATATAATGTGTTGTCATCCATATGACCTCCATCAACAGTATGCTCAAACAGAAGAGGGCAATGTTGCAATTTTCACCCCTAGCATGAGAATACAATTAATGAAAGTCAGATGAAAATGTGGGTGCCAAACGAATACAGATCCAGAGGCCCCACACTGTAATAGGCTATGCAGATGTGCGAAAGCGGAGTCTGAGGCATGCAGGGAGTGTTGGGTGCAGCACATGGGCGTACTGCATGACTCTGTAGTCCTTCCCTGGAGCTGTGTGAGTGTTCCAGCATCTCATCACTACCTCCCTGGGTCATAGCGAGCCAACAACCAATCAGCAGCCACGCACAGGAGGCCAGGGCCCATGAATCATCTGTCAGAGGGCCTGCGTGCCTCAACGTCAGACTATAGAGGAGGAGCTGCTCGAGCTGCCGTTCTTTCTCGATCAGTATGGGCCTTCATGACCGCCATGAAATTCTTCTTTTTTTTTGTTTTTAGGAGAATGGGGAGTATTTGTCTGTTGAGGCAGTATTTGGCAAAAGAGGCAGGAAAGGAAGTAGAGAGAGAGATGCTTTTCTATTGCACATTGCCCCAAGGCCAAACCATGTTTGGAGTCATTGTACATTTTTCTAGTGTAGTACATTTCCAGTCATTTCTCTGCGCTGATTGGTGATTTCTCATTCAGTCATAAATATACTATCCTTTGCTGCTCTAAGCCAATGCTTGTTTAACCTGCAAGTACACCTTGATATGAATGGCCTGTGCTTTTGAATCACCATGTGCACACTTACTGTATAGACCCTTCCCTGGTCTTAGATGGGAGTGAGTGTGATGGTTTTGAAGGTCACATGGATGTTATTGGCTTGAATTATTAAGTTGAGCAAGGATACCGAGGGAAAAGTGCCATACAGAAGCTTACTGGATATGGATTGGATCATTATAAGCAAGTTGAGTTTTTGGGGGCGAGGATGTGCAATTTTGTGATTTTCTTTCTGAAGTTCTCTGGATTTGAGCCTGAAAATG
>CABFOQ010012287.1:7944-37193 GCA_900660455.1 Gephyroberyx darwinii | reverse complement strand
ACAGAGTGTCCCTGTGTGTGTGTGACTCATGTAGCCCACCTCCCCACCCTACTCCCTCTCTGGGGAATAATGCTGACAAAGGCTAGATGTGATGGATGCTGGAAGACATTGAATTCATAAATAAAAGCGGATGTAGAGCTCAACCAAAATGTCTGCAGTACCCAAACAGCCCCCTGCGTCCTCCCCTACAACTTGACACTGCTATCTTAAACAGGAATTTCTCCTGCATTAAAATTCCTGCTCTCATACCCTCATTCCCTGCATGATTGTTCAGCAAACACAGAAATGCTGTTTCCCAAATGCGAAGATGAAACATGGGCCTTAGTCACATAGGCTTAGTCCCTAATGTATAACCAAGGCTGTTATTTCTGTATTAGCTTAGTGATCCTTTGCTGTTCAGTGACTCTCTGCGGTTATTACTCTTGTGCCTTTGTACTACTGTTATTGTACTATTATACTGTTCAACATTTCCCTCAGGTTCTGGTTTTTCACAAATCCATCTCAGAAAGTACACTTTTATTTTTGTCTTATTCTTCCATTGTGCGATTGTGTGCATGTGTGTGTATGTATTAGGCTTCGACTGATATATTGGTTTGTATTGAGTTGATATTGGCCTTTTCTTGGATATTGGATATCGGCCAGTCATGCTGTCTATCACTGATATGATGGAGGGACCTCTCTGACCACAGCTATATAAAAATAGGCCTTTAACTTTTCATTTAAAGGCCTAATGTACACCAGAGGTTTCCTTATCGTTGAATAGATGGTGTGGGTCACCCTTGCTGCTAACCGACCTAAAAGAATTTCATTAGTCTGGGTTTCACCGGAGAGTTTCAGTGTCCCACGATCTTCACTCTGAATTCTTCTCATTTATTTATTTAAAGATACTGAATAATGACACCAAATATCAGCTAGTGGTGAAGTCAACCTTCAAAACACATGTTGGTATAATGCTATTATGTGTATATTTTAGTTGTGTGTGTGTGTGTGTGTGTGAGGATAGAGAGAGACAGCATGAGAAAGACAGTAGTAGACATAGATATTTAGTGTATGTTTCGCAGCACAGAAGAACCACATTACTGTCCAGCATACCAGGAGCAGTAGAAACCAGCCTCTCCCTCCTCAGTGTGTGATGCTGCCAATAGTGTTTCCATGGCTCCAAATGCTCAAGCCGCTGACATTTCTTTTCTTAGCCTGGCCGGTCCTCTCTCTGTCCCCTTTATCACTCCTCCCTCTATCCATCTATCACCTCAAAGGCCCAGCCCCGAATTGTGGTGTAGCGCCTCTTGTTGAAACACAGTTGCCCCCGCTACCGGCTTTGAGTGATTTATTGGATTGATTTTTTTTCATTCTGAAATGTATTGCCTTAGGTTTTGATACACAGAGTGACAGCAGACTAATATGTGATTCTTACATATATTTTGAGGTTGTAAGGGATTTCTTTTTATTTGTAATGTGTATAAACAGTAAAATAGGCCTGCATTCTGGTTTATGATAGGCTAAGAATGTTAGAAAACACAATTTCCATCTCCAAGCTACACCTTCTATCTCTAAAATATCATCTTTTCAGGAGCTTGACCACCACATATTCTTCATTTTTCCAATGGGGTTTGAAAGGGTTGTAGAATAGTCTCAACCTAAAGAGGAACATGCAATAGTAAAGCTGTCTGTACAGTTGTGTTCTGTCATTCTGATTTTCACATGATGTTGCCTATTCCTATAGTCTATAGTCTTATATGGTTCAGTTTTGATTTGTGAGCAGGAAACAAGACTCTCCCACAAGTTGAAACAACAAAGCCAAGCCTATCTTGATCGTGATATCGAGAAAAAAAGAAAAATGCTGTAGCTGCTGAGTGAGCCACTGAGTGAATTAACAATACAGGGACAATTTCCTGGTTCATACATCCAAGCACTAATGTAATTCTGTAAATCCACTAAGTCAGTCTCCACAGCACAATATTGTTTGAAATAAGATCACATGACTAACATGGACGTTCTGTTTTAGGGTGGAGTCTTTTCCTCAGCACGTGTGATGTGTATCAGCAGTATCAACCCCCTTCCACACAACACCACCCTCCTCACGTCTACACTCACCTGCATTGATGATCAAAACCTGTTAATTAGCTTTTTCACAAGTAAAAGAACAAAGGGTGTCGGAGCAGTGAAGCTACTGTTTGGTGCGGAGAGAGGACATTAGGAAATCAAACATCTCTACTGGAACAGAGATGGATGAGTAAAGCGATTGCAACATTGTTAGCTTTAGGCAGCTACTGTGGGTAAATCCAGCAGAACAGCCCTCGACTCACATTGGCTACCAGATTACTGTAAATAGTTTAGTGTGTTGATGCCTGCAGCAGGTAGACTGTACTACTAGATCAAGTAGTAAGAAGGAAGTGTGTGTGTGTGTGTGTGTGTGTTTGAGAGAGAGAAAGAGAATGTGTGCGCGTGCATACAAGCTCACGTGTGTGTCTGTGTGTTGTGACTGGCTGTACAGTAGCTTGTAGTGCAGTGTTTGGTGACAGATGGTAGAGCACCTCAGTCAGATTAATAGCAGGATTTTCCATCCAATCGGATCTGGCCTGCAGCGTAGGGAGGGTGTGGTAAAAATAGTCTGACTTGACTAATCTGCTGTGTGTGAGAGAGTTTATCTCTACGCATGTCTGTTGGTGCAGCACAAGAGTGAAATCATATACAGGAACACAAAATCTTGTACCATATAGCAAGCAAACATGTTTTGTAACAACAGCAACAAAAAAAACAACATTTGCAAAAGCACACATAACATGCTGCTGTAACCATGGCAACAGGTGCAGCCCCTGCTCTGTAACCTGGCGATGGCGCTGCATTGATTTGCACTCTGGGTGCCTTTGTCAGCAGCTTGCCATGGCTGGTGAACGTTGTGTGCTTGAGACACTGCAGATGGAGGAAACGGTGTCTGTGGTTTTCCATTGCCACCGTTTGTTTATATAAACATTATTGGACCTAAACTGGAGTGCAGCAGTTATCCAACATGTAATCTGAATTGAATTGAACTCAACTGAACTGAATTTCTCACAAATGTCTGTGTAGATGTCAAATGTAGTAAATCAGAAGCAAGTTATTTTATTGACTGTGACTTTTTCTCTCTCTTTCCCCTGCAGATCTTTGCAATCTTTGCCTTTTCCACATGTGGCAGTTACTCTGGCATGTTCAAGATGAGCGTCGAGTGTAAAAACCGGTCGGAGAGTGACCTCGGCATAGAAGTAGAATTTGAGTATCCATTCAGGTCAGTATTCTGTCACGCACACATTGCACACCATGGAGCAGAGATGGGCAAAAATACATTCAATTGCGTCTTACCAACTGCAAATTCTCACTCAGCAAAATAAATCACAAAATAAAGAAATAATGCATGTATATGAACCAGTGAGATCTGAATATGTATGAACAAATAAAATCTATTATTACGTGTCAAATTGAAAAATGACTTGGTACACAAGGCCAGGAAGCTATTTATTTTGTTTGAGATATACAGTTAAACCTTGCTTTCCCAGCTTTGTTTCATGCAGCCTGAACAGCCAACGATATCAGGGCTTGAGGCTGCAGGGAAAGTCATGTAATTGGCTGTGGATAATACATTTTGCATCCTGTGCTTTCGGGTCTTTGGCTCATTTGTTTACAACTATTAAGCCTTTTCTTGTCTTCCTGTGCTGATTTGACCTGAGGCCTTATGATGTGGGCTGAATTAGTTGATGGTTTCAATGAGCTACTCAGCACAACATGGGAGAAAAGGTTTGAAATGGCTGTTAGAAAGCATATGTCTGTTTTTAAAATGCTGTCCTCTGCAGTATCTTGTTACACGTCTCATCAATCATTTTGTCAAATTACAAGTTGCACAAAGGTAAACAATAAATACATATTTCAAATAAATGTCGGGAGAACACGGCCCATCTCTGCGGTGTAAAGCTCCTTACTGATCAATGATATCTGCCACGAGGTGTTTCACATCATTTCCATGAAAGCGGTATCACCGGTTGTTTTCCTCTTTGCTCCTCCTCCACATCCTCTCTTTTCTCTCTCTTTGTTGCTGTTCTTAGGCTCCACCAGGTGTACTTTGATGCCCCCACCTGTAAGGCAGGGAACCCTGAGCGTCTGTTCCTGGTTGGGGATTACTCCTCCTCAGCTGAGTTCTTTGTCACCATCGGTGTCTTCTCCTTCCTCTACTCCATGGCAAGCCTCGCTGTATACTGCTTTATGCTGGAGAAGTACCGTGAAAACAACAAGGGTGCCCAGATTGTGAGTCTGTACATCCCTCACATTGCTACTGGTCATATTACTGATGTAGAGTGGTGATGGTAGTAAAGGTGGTGGTAATGATGATGAAGATGATAGGTTTTTTTTATATCGGATGTCTTGCTGACCCTCAGGACTTTGTAGTGACGGCGGTGTTCACCTTCATGTGGCTGGTGTCTTCATGTGCTTGGGCTAAGGGCCTGTCAGACGTGAAAACAGCCACCGACCCAGACAGGGTCATCACTCTCATCTCAGCCTGTGACGAGCAGGAGAATCGCTGCCGTGAGGTCAACGACCCCAAGGTCTCTGGCCTCAACACCTCTGTGGTACGTCCTGGGTGATCCTGTGCAGGAAATGCTTCATGGTGAATTAGGTGTTCAAAACAGACCTTCAGATGCCTTGAATATTCTACTCAACTAACAATCTAATGTTTCACAAATCTCTATGAACAGTCGACACGAACACATCAAGCTACTGCCACAACAAACTGACCTCCTGACGCCCTTCTGATCCGCAGGCTTTCGGCTTCATCAACTTGATCCTGTGGGCAGGAAACCTGTGGTTTGTGTTCAAGGAGACCGGCTGGATGGCCGCCTTCACCGGAACATACGTCCCATCTCAGGAGAAGCAGCCTGCCCCTGACTCGTTTGGCCAGGAGGGCTACAGTCAGCAGGACCCCTACGCCGGCTCCCAGGGAGGGTACCAGCCAGAATACGGCCAGCAGGGAGGCTTCAACGAGGGCGGAGATTACAGCCAGGGCTATGAACAGCAGCCCACATCCTACTCTAATCAAATGTGAGCCCATCCAGTCAAACCACAGCTGCAGGATGGTGAGTGCACATATACATCATCAAATCGTGTCCCATAGCCTAGACAAGGAAATACACAACATACAAGGCACTGTGAACTGGATAGAGTAGCGTGAAGATCACATAGTGTGTTTCAGTGATGATGCTATACATTTTAATATGCTACTTTTGTTGCTTTCGTTATTATAAGCAGAACAAGTAATGGCATGGTTGTATTGATTTATTTATCTATATATTCAACATGCAATTCATGTAAAATATCTTTGATGGTTCTTAAATAGTATTTTTTCCTTCCCCTGTCTCTTGTCTCTGCCTTTTTCTCTCTCCAGGGTGACGTTGTGATTTGGGAGTGTGGTTCTTGACCACCACCTATTATTCCACACTCCTCTGTCTGTCTGTTTGTGTATCTGTGAGTTGACAGGAGGAGGGAGGGAGGCATGGAGGGCGGAAACTGGTGGGGCCTGGGGAGGGAACACCACCGGGAGTGGGCTGGGGGGTAAAGGGGAAACGGGTCCTTGCTGTAACATGGTGTTTATTCTCGTGGTGTATTTAACTGTAGAAGACAACAGAGGATTGTCTGTTTGGTTATACGAGAAAAACTTGAATACAATACCAAAACATTCATTGATGAACAGTTAAGATCAATCTTGTAATGGAAAAGACTTACATTTATGAAAAAATTGTAGTACTATTACTAACTTGGGAGAATGTATTTGTCTGTGCTGTGTAAATATCAACATGTTGATATATATTATTAACTGTACACAGTTGAATAATTGTGCACTCCATATTAGTTGTTATACAACAAATGTTGAGCACAGAGTTATTCAATTGCATTTACTTTGGTTCTGTTTAGGAGCTCACATAGTTTAGCCCTCTAGTCCTTCAATTCCCCCGTCATGGATTATTATTACCACCATGATGTTTTGGTTTATTCATTCCAGAATATATAACATCTTTTTTTATTTTCTCATTGTGCTTTTTTTATGTGATCAGCATTACTGAGACAGTTTAAGGGACGTCGTGGGGTGAAGGTTGCTGACAATGCGATGGCAGTTGTTAAAGCAAAAAAGGATTATGCACATGAAAAGTGTGTAGGGGATGAGTGATGTGTAGTAATAGCAGTGAAGTGATGATAGCAGTGGGTTATGTGAGTAGTGTGGTTCAACTTTATTTTTGTTTGCATTTATATGTTTTTATCCATCAACTATCATTGTCAAGAAAGGAGTTAGCTCTTGTGTTACACAGAAAATGTAAAAACCTGACATAAAAAGACATTTGCTTAGGGTAATGACATTTAGTGAGCATGGTAGCATCTGATATCTGCTAATACTATGCTGTTCCAAAAACTGCTGTAGTGTGCTCTCAGTGTGAAAATTGTGAATCAGGGAAGTGAACAACTGTTTAGCAGCGTGTTTGTTTATTTGTTTGGATTTATGTAATGGCATCAAACAAATTTCATCAATGAACTTTGTCCTGTTTTGATCGCCTTTTCTGTGGTCCAGGAAGTAGTAAGACAGAGTCATATAGTTTTTTAACTGGCGTTTCTATTGCACAGTGATCGATTAAATACATATTCACATTAACGTGTACCGTAGGTAAAGTGAGAACAAAATATACTATATGGCACACCTGTGCTGTTTTGAAGATCATGCTCAAGCCGTGGTAAACAAATAATATTCTGAGGCGATCTGAACAATATGTCTCCAGTTATAATTCTCCTGCATTCCCCCCTTCCTTCTTTATCCCTTCTCTCTCCGAAGGCAAGGGAATTTAATGCATGCATCTTACTCCTTATCCTAAAGCAGCCCTGAACAAATTTGAGAGGTTGAGGCTAAAAGCTGCAGCAAAGTGTTACACTATAAAGTAACACCATGGTATGTTTGATTCGTCATAATGGTTACTGTACAGCACATACAGCAGCTCTGCTAGATTTTACACGAAGCACAGAGTAAGTGCTGCAATAATTACTCCTTTCAAGATAACTACACTACTGCCAATCCCCCGTTTGGATATAAGAGAAGAAAATGTTTGCCAAATGGTAGGAGATGTGTCTTGATTGGTAGTTTTGCTTCCACAGTGCTCATCAAAATGAAGAATTATTGTTCATCTATATTGGTCCATTGCAAAGTCTTGGATTCACTTGTTTTTTTTAAATCAGGGTTTTGAATCAGGCAGTGTAGAAGCCCCTTGCTTTCTCTCTTACTCTATGGCCCCTCCCCCTCTCTCTCTCCCTTTTTTCTCTATCTCTCTCACTGTAGCTCTTATAAATATGCTGAGATGAAATATAATCTGTTGTTAGTGGTGAATGATGTCTTGTGATACTCTCTACGCCTTTGGATAGTGCTGTGTTTATTGTGTATGATGTATTCATATTAGTCTTTATGATAATGATAAGTCAGAGAAAAAAAATATCAAAGACTCCAGAATTCTATTGTATTCTTATTATATGGAATCCATGTGAAACAAAATGAAATAAACTTGAAATTATTCTGTTGAAGGTTAATTGTGTGCTTCTTCTTATAGGAGTTGACCTTAGTGGCCTAGTTTATGCTTTGTACCACCCACATGTGCTATTTTAAGGGGATGCCGTTGTAAGTCTATAAATAATAGGGAGTTTTCTTTACCAGTGAGATGAATGGATGCCCAAAATAGATAAAGGAAATGCCCTATAAAGCAAACACTACCTTACTATGAAATGTGTTCTGAACCAAACAGCAACAGACAAAAAGTCCTCCAATGCAACAGCTGTAAACTTAACTTTTTAGACAATTACAAATGCAGGATGTGTTTAGGTAACTCAGTAGTCTTGTACAACAGACCATGGTATCTGCAGGTCAGAAAATGATATTTAAGACAGTAAAGATACAAAAATCTGTCGAAAAGTATTTCTACTATTTCTGATTGAGCATAACCTAATGAAACTATAAATGAGAAGTTAAGAGTGGACATGCATGTGGGTCAAACTTCACTGTGACCAAGACTGTATTAATGTAATACAACACTAAGAAAAATACTACTACTAAACTACTACTAACTACACTACTGGTTGTCCCATTCACATCTTTTGGTGAACCAATTCATGGACATGGTAAAAATAAAATGAACTAACTAACTATATTTGAGGCAATTTAATACTTTTAAGGCCATACATTTAGACAATTTCATTTAAGGCTTTTTCAGACTTTTCAAGGAATGCTGATACCCTAGTCGTAGCCAAATTTGCACTTTCGCAATGTGCAATTTAGCTGTTTTGGTCACAGCTACTAAATGGCTCCATAGCGCTTCCTAGCGGTCAGGGAGGATATAAACGGAAGAACTCCCTCCCCGCGTGTTTGCCAAATCTGTTGACTTCTTCCACGAAGTGTAACCTACACTGAGCCTTTCATTGGTGAATCGTGTAGTTATGATGTAGTTATAAAATGAGAGTTAATCCTGCTCCTGTCTCTTTCTCAGACAATGCTCGTCCTGTAGGTGCAGTGGGAGCTGCAGCACGGTGGGCGGGGCTTCAGCGTTGCCTAGTTGGCACCGTTGTTAAAACAACATTTACTTAGGCACACACGCAACTCTTGATAATCACCTTACACGTACATTGAAACAAAACGCTCAATATACTGTAAGATCGTAATCAAGAGTTGTGTTTCATGCTAACAGCCCACCGCTTGTCGGTGAATCAACAAGTTGGACATTTAGCTATGCTTTCTTCATGTGCTGTCGGAAATACCGTACATGTAAGGCGTTATAAACGAGGTTATAAAAGGGTAAATACGACTCGGGGAAAGGGACATTTTCTGTGAGTGACGCGTTGTCGAGATGTGATGTTCAAGACCGTTTGCATGGACTCAGTGTCCACAACTGATGGTAAAGATTATGGACTTAAGCCAGTAAATCAAACTCATTTCCCCCCTTCATTATGCGAAAGGTAGTTCGGTGCCGCTTGGTTCCTAAAATAAAATAACAGCCACCAAAGAACTATGTTTGTTACACGGTCCATTTTGTTATCATTTCCGACCCAAAGAACTTGGATGCGCGACAAGTCGTATCGAATTTGAAGTTGACGAGTGGCACACGAAGGCATCATGAGACAAGCTTGGTACAGTGGTGCCAGTGCAACAGCTCCCCCAATCACACACAACCACACTACACACACCGCACACACAGACACACGATCCTTAGAAAAGTGAAAGCCAACGCCCCACTGTCAGTTGTTCACTTCTTCCTTCCTTGCGGAGGGTAGATTTGTTTGAGAAGCGCTGCGTTGAAGCGAAGTTGGGTCTTTTTCAGCTGGAAACGTCTTCACTGGAAAGGAAAAAATAAGCCTTTTCCGGGTCGGAACTAAAGGGACTGTACTTTACCACATATGCGGGTATTAGCGCTCAAATCAAAGTTGTTTATTCAAATATTGCGCGTCGACTCAGGTAAAGCTTAAATACTACCATAGACTTGGAGTAATAAGCCAGTTGTTACAGAATGGCTGATACATCTGCGTCCAGTCCCGCTACCAGCTGCCTGGAGAAGCTGAAAAGTTACGTGAAGACCCAAAAAGGGTTTATTCTCGCTGCAGAAATAGTAAGTGCATTGACTTGGACAGACTAACTTTCTGCTTCGCACCTGTTTGAGGTCTCTCTTGGAAACAGCTACAGTGACCTAGGCTGACTGTATGTTGTCTCTGCCTGCTTCTATCACTGATCAATATTGCATAGATGAAGTGGGTTACTGAAACCTAAATGGTGGTTATCGATTTTTTCAGTATTAGGCTAATGCATCTGAGAGAAGAGAGTAAGCCTAGCCTACATGAACCTGTATTCTATTGTAGCCTGATTCCTTGTAATGTATGAAATAGTCTGAAACGTAATGAAAACATGGTCTATTCTGTTTTATCTTTTCTATCCTGGAAAGGATTTAGTCTCAAGATATTATGGCCTGGTCATGGAATGAGAGGGAGGTGGCCTTAAGGTTGGGGGTCAAGACAGGGGGGTTAAGAGCTTCCACCTGTCACATGGCTGTTTTCTCATTTGGCACCCAAGAGCCAAATGCTGTGAGTCAAAAATGGCAGATCAAAGGTCACACTGGTTAACTTGGTACAGAGAGTAGTTTAAGCCATCTCGTTTTTGACGTGTATCGTGTTCTATAGGCTGCAAGTGCAAGACTAGTAGGAGTACAGCGCAATTACGGGAAAGAAAAACTGCAATGTACATCACATTCCTAATAATATACAGGCTCATGAAGTGACTTTTTTTTCCACATAAGGTTTTCCACATCTGGCTCTAGTTAACGAGAATATAAAAACCTTTCAGTCTAGAAATTCAAATATCTGAGCAGCATCAGTCACTTCAATCATAATGACTCTGGTCTAAGTATGTGTCAAGTGTCTGCATCTGACCAGTCTGACCAACTTCCTGTTGAGGTATATCCTCTTTCTGCAGCTGAGGACACTTTCATTTATCTTTTCTTTGGCCATGAGTTATGCATGACTGACTTTGTTTGCATTTCACATCGCAGTGTTCTCTTAACACAGCAGCCATTTTGACCTTAAGTCCCTATCTTCAATTCTGAGATAAAAATTTGAATTCATCATGCCACTGTAGTTAACCACATGTAGCACAGTATTACCACACAAACTCCCAGCAGCATACAGCAAGTATCAGCGCTGACCATCTTTTTGTACTGCAGGGTTATTGCTAAACCTGAGGAAAGCACCATATGTGGATGACTGAGGAAAACGTTCTGCTCTTCAGGCGGTTTGTAACTCAGCTAGCTCGTTCAAAGCAGGCTCTTGGTGGTCAGCGGTCCACCCACGGTAACAGGGTTGTTTTTTTCAGAGGTAATGGAAATTCCAGGCTATGTGTGAGGTTCTGGCCCCTGGAACAAAGAATGCATGAATGGCTTAGCACACATCTATGGCGTGGCATTCAAGGATAGTTTCACACTTCACTAGATACTGTAGGTAGTTTGTTGTTCCTTCCTTTGACTCACGCCATTACTGGAGCTGATAAAAGCTACGGGAGTCATCTCTGATGGTGGATGTCTGAAATAGTTTACTAAGTGCAGGGAGAGGATTGTGAGCTAAACAGGAAGGCAAATCACAACATAGTAACCCAAGCAGAATCTCCCAGCTGAAATACCAAGGGTGTGTTCAGAACAAATGTCTTATTTGCTTTAGATGGGTTAAACGGAAACCTGCTGTAATGCACGATCAGCAAGTTTTGGCAGCAAGGTCCGCAAACTGTCAAACTCAATTGCGTTTTTTTCTTTATGATGCTCCCTCTATAACAACCTGACCGAGCCATGACCGATCTTGAACATGTTTGAATTTGCAGAACAACGTAAGGCATCATGCCTCAGTCACACACCCAGTTAATATAATTTTAGGCCAGTCGTGATGATAAACCAGTGTGAGTCATACACTGAGTCATACACCCTTCTGAGTGGCCACGTTGATTTATGGCTGGAAATGGCTTGGAATTTATTTTTGTCATTTCTTTATCAGACTAGTGAGGGAATGATGTGCAACAAATGTCAGGAACTGAAGGTGAATTCTCAGTATTCTTAGTATGTGGTACGTGCCTTAATACGAGTCACGGCAAGCCCGAAACCACCCCAAAATGTAAATAACTTCCTTAGCAACCGTTGTTGTTTGGTGTGTATCTGTACCACGGACTGTCTCCTGGCGCTCATGTTGCTACTCACTATAATTAGCCAACCATTCACAATTTCCCCCACTTAAAAGAGCAGTCCATTATACCGATGTGAATAGATCCTAACTGGGTTTTTGTAGCTGCCCTGTGCAAACAGATCCGCCGCTGTGTCATAACATAAAGGTGTCAACAGCTCAGAGCCTCTTGTGCAGTGGGTGTTTCTTTGTGTGACGGCCTCTTCAGTAGCCGCTGCCGTCAGAGCAGCCGGCCGAGGCCAGAATAGAGCCTCTTTGTGTAGGACCTTGGCCTCGGCCGCCCCACTACTCCACAGAGGCAGTCTGTGCCAGTCTCAAGAACACATGAACTACTGATGCATCTGTGTGTATGTGCATGTGTGTGACATGGTTGGGGGCGTGGTTAGGCGAAAGAGTAGTGACAGATGTAGGGATGGTGTGGAGCCTGTTACATCAGATGGCAGTGATTTGACACTTCCTACTATTTGAGTTGAGAACAGAAAATCCACAACGTGCGAGACCTGTCTTCTATAGATCAGAATCAGAGCTAGATTTATTACGTCACATTTTGGTGCGTAAGGACTGCAGCAATTTTAGTTGTAAATACATTATTAAATACATTATTAAATACATTATTGCATCCTTCACAAAAAGGCAGGACAACCAACCAACTTGAGCAACTAAATGGTGCACCACATATATGTTATATATAACACTGTATGTTTGAAAACAGACTCGAGGCATCCTGGTGGCTCAGTTGGCTGAGGTGCATACCATGTTGCTGCAACGTGCTGCGTTTGGATCCGGTTACATGTCACCCCTCCTCCTCTCTCTCCCAATCTGTCCTGCCTCTCTCCACTTTGAACTGTCCAATAATGGCAAAAATGCCCAAAAAAGACTTTAAAAAAGAGACTCAGTGTAATAATATGTAACGACTACATGCAGAGTTAGATTAATGATTGTGACAAAATCACTACTACTGCTGGCTGGTAAAGGATTTTAAACCACAGTGGTCACGTTCATTCATGTTTTCTTTCATAGAACAAAACTTCTCTGTTGTAGAAATTGTTATAAATGGTTTAGTTTCTTCACTTAAACCCAAATGTTAATGTCCATAAATCAAATAGCCTTCCTAGTAACCATTTTATCAGCATCCTCCTCAGAAATGCCTTGTGACATGATGCTGTTTAAAGTGTCCATTCTTTCACAGTTGGCATATGCCTGTGTTCTTTGGATGCATCTACCCACACAGTCAAACAATGGAAGTATTGAAACAAGGCTGATACGAGTCTTGAGCTGTGGGCTGTCTAAGTTTATGATTTCTCCACACTGGCAGCATTTCAGTGGAATGGACTGAGAAAAAAGCCCGCTTATTTTTTCCCTCTTATGGAAAAATGTGTTCCTGATGGAAAAAACACTGTAAATCTAAGTTGACAGCAGCATGTGATGGATAGACTGACTGCCTAGTTTATTTGAGTGCATTATAAGCCATCCCTTTTTTTTTCATCAATTTTTAAAAGCGTTCCTTATTTTTGTGTAGAAAATATTTCCCCTGACAAAAAATGGCTGCGTTGATGTGGATGTTGAATTGCCCACTGGCTGAAGTAAATGAAACACTTTGTTTTTGTCAGAGGGATTTACTGTCTAGCTCTCTGTGTCGACTTGGCTGTAGGGTGGAAAATGAACACAGATCAATTTCTGCTGCCAAACCCTGATTAGCACTTCACACCGCTGAGACGACTGGCGCCTCTCTCAGGTGAACTGCTGCTGATCCACACGCCGATTTAGTCAAGACATTCAACCTGACCTGACTTGAAGTCTAACGGAGGGGAGGAATTTAGACACGGTTTGTTAGTTTGCTGCAAGCTATAGTTAGATGCCCCCAAAGGATTCTGGGATATCCTCTCCATTCTGGGGCTTCTTTTCCCTCAAGGCTGCCTAATAACGAAGTATTTTTTGTTTTTGTTTCCAACACTGCTCCCATGTCCCTCCCTCCTCCCTCCCCTCAACCATCCTTAGTTACTCAGTTTGATCATCCTCATCTGCTATGCTGCGTCACACTATGGAGGCTACTCTGCTGTGGCGATCTGTGAGATGATCTTCTCCATGATCTTCTTTGCCGTCTTCATGATGGAGTTGGACAAGCAGTTCCAAGTGGTCAACTGGGTCTGGAGCGTGAGTACTGGACATTAGTTAGTGCACACACGGAGTTACGCAATGCTTTGTGGATACTTAAATGTGCTTTCGCTTCCCTCTTCTGTGCAGGATTTCTTCCGTGCTTGCATCGGCGCCGCCCTGTACCTCATCACCTCTCTGATCTGCGTGATTGGAGGATCTGGGGATGGCGCTCGGATCGCAGGCGGGGTCAGTTAAAACTCCGTAGCTCAGCTTGAATTCTCGATTGCGAAAAACACTGAAATACTTAAACTGCTGATTTGTAAGTTGGATTGCATGAACGTATCCTATTATATTGTGAAAATTGAATTCCAAGAAGTTTTTACAACCACGTGTTATGCTTACTATGAGACACACCCAGACCCCAGCAGCATCTAATGTTGAGTAACACTGTCATCGTACTCCATATCTGCTTCCTTCCTCTTTAGCTTCCTCTTTAGTATTTGTATTAGAAATATTTGCATTAAATATTTTCCCCTTTCCTGCAGGTATTTGGTTTGGTTGCGGGTATCCTGTTTGCCTATGACACCTATACCATCTTTCTGCAGCTCAAGAGCACCAGGCAGCACACAGCAGCTTCCACTGGTGAGAACAAAAAAACGATTCTTCACTTTTATATATTCCTCCAAAAACACACATTGTATATAACAACATCCTGCTTTATCTAGTGTGTGTCTAATGTGTTTTTTTTTCAATCTCTGACTGGTTTGCAGATGACAGAGTTTAAACACTTCCAAGATACATGTGCCCTGTCAAGTACACACCAGAAGAACAAAAAAAGGAAGGAGGTTAACACAGAGAGGAAGACAGAAAGGAAGGCAGACACTAAAATGGACAGGTCACAAATTAACCGAACAGAAGAAAGCTTTCACTTAGGGCCGTGTCTGAGAGGAGGGGGCCATAGCCAACAACGCAGTGAGACGTGAAGGATAACGTAAGTGGTCTGTGCCTGTATGTGGGACAGAATCATATCTACTGTATGAGGAATTCCCCTCAGAAAAAAAACTGTACTCAAACCTCAATGTACCACTGATCGCTCAACGTTTGGTCCAATGAAAAGGGAAAGGTGTAAATATTAGACAATGTAAAGCTTTGGTCAATATCGTGAAGCAGTTCGTCATGTTAACTGGTGTAGTATTGTAGTTTCTGCTGTTCTGATGGACTGTTGGAGAAAGCGACGACTGTGTCACACTCAGCATGTCCACCGTTAGAGGTATGTTGCCTGTATTTTGATTTTAGAAATAATTTACACATGAATGGGTGCTTTAGGTTAAACATTTTATTTTGTACATTTTCAGTAAGGATTGCAAGAGCATTCCCAACCAGTCAAACATTTCCTTTTCGCTACCATTCAAACACCGCTCTGTGCAACGCTCCCAGTGTGATATAGTGCCTTGAAATCTGTTTAGAATTAAACTTGTTCTTATAGTTCAGTGATATCTCTGCCTGCAGTCCTATTTGTATGTCTTTTACACCCGGGAACTAAAACGTTTGTGACCTAACATCATCGATCATTATTATTTCTCCTCTTCCTGTACTCTTCATCGCTTCGTCTGCACGGAACCCTAGACATCCAATAACCACCCAAGACCTACTCACTCTTGCGTGAGCAGATTTGCAATTTGAATCACATTGTCATCCTCCTGTTTTGCCTATCCTGATTCTTACTCAGGTTGTGTGTTTTTTTAATTTGTATTTGTAACAAATATTCAAGGTGCGGGTTATTATTCTATTGACATTCATCAATAGTCCAAAAGAAAAGTTTCTTTGGTTAGTGCCTTTTGGTTGTATGATATTTTTGATGAAGGAAGAAAAAAATGTTTTAGAAATTTACACGGTTGGCATTTTAGGATGTGCATAGCACCAATTTAATATTTTCTGTAAATTTCCCTACTTACAGAATAGTATTTCTTTGTCCAAGTACAATGTGGCCTCAATGTTGTTTCTAACATGCTTTACAAGAGTTTGTAATTTGAAATGTCTAGGCAACAATGCTTTGGGAAATAAAAGCCATTGTTATTACAAAGAAAGTTTGTCAGAGATGACGTTTCATTGTACATCCATCTTACTACACAATGTGTACACAATGTACACAAAGAGAAATTTGTTTTGATAGCGTGGTAAATGAATTGTCTTCCTAACCCTAGTGACATAAAGCCAGATATACTGGGTTGTGAAAATACTTGTTTTACATTTTAGCAGCCTGTCTTCTATCGGGTTGCCACTAGATGGAGGCAGATTGCTTTACGCTATCACTGAGCCTGTCCAGAGGGACTAACAGGCCAGGAGCGCCTTACCATTTATCACCCACTGATGAAATAAACGAGGCAATGATAAACTTGTCTGATTTTAACATGGCGGTGTGGTGATCATCATCATAAGACAAATCACCAGGTGATCTACTTATTATTAGGGGTTTGTATTATTTTACACAAGTCCTACCATATATTTACTGACATGCTGCAGCATACACCTGTGATTTCTGATATCATTTGACATTTTCTATAGCCATTATGCATAATACCTCTCTCCAGATTTAGAGATTGCAGTGCGTTTATAAAAATCAATACCTACTTCGCTGTTCGCAATGGTGCTACTGCGTTTCACTTTTAATAACCATTACATTACCCATGTCATTTAAAAGACCTACAGTGGAACGATAATCCTTTGTTTTGGGGTCATACCGAGTGTTTTACTGAAGTTAATCCCTGGTGTTGCTGCGCTTGTGCCGTGCTGTTGCAGACTGGATGTGATCATGAGGCAGTTCTTCCAGCACAAATACAATAACTCAAATAAAACACAGTTTAGGTTACATGTTTAGAATGCTCCAGATGCAGACTACCCCCTCCCCTAAGTTAAAATAATAATAATAATAATAAAAGCATCCCAGGAGTCCATGAGTATGACATACAGTCGCTGACTCCTCCCATTGGCTAAATGTTTCCCGATGTAACATTTTGGAGCAGAACAGATGGACAATTCAGAGCTCCATTTAAGACACACATGGTGAGAGTCAAAGCCTTAGAGGAGAGTTTTTAATTGTAAAAAAAATTGCCCCAGAAACAGGGAGAAGAAATGTGAGGAGTGGTACAGATGGGTACAGTAGTAGACTTTATTGTAGCCTAGGTGAAGCTTGGTGATAGGCCCAATTTTGGGACAGTCGGCTGTGAGTAAAGGACTATAGAAAGGTAAAGTTGGAGCTGCGTCAAGTGAGCTAGGATTAAACGGGGAGTTAGGTTATATTGCCTTCAAAATAAAAGGCCAAAGTAGTCACTTTTGGGGAAAAAAAGCTTGAAATTACTTTAAAAGACAGTATATTATTATTTTCAGCGAAATAAAATTTATACTAATATACATATTTAATTTCACTTTGATGTTTTCATTACCTTAAAAAAAGTTGCAACACATATTCTTTATTTTGAAAGTTATTTATCGGAAGTCTAATTTTACATTCCGGTTAGCTTGACACTGACCAAAGCAGCTAAGGCGGAATCAAGAGTGGGACAAGCAAAACGAACATCATGTAGTTTATTGCAGGCTGTGTTAATTTAAAGACTCCTGAACCAAACTAGGCTGTTTTCGCCTCCTCTTGACCGCCTGGACTCGGATCTGTGTTTTGAAAGTCCAACAGACATCATGTTTCTACGTGGATCTAAAAAGCGACGGTCGAACCGCTCGGTACGTATTCATTTTGTTACCATACATTTCTAGATGACTTTCACAAGTCTGTTACTACATTAACGGATTATATCAACCGCTGATGAGACTACAGATAATTTTGGAACAACTTCCATACTTTGTAGCATTTGTTTGCTTCACTGTAAAATAAGACTTTAGGTGAACTAGTTGGCTATTCAAGTGGAACACACAACCCAAGTGGGACCATCATTTCCCACCTTTACCTGGCTTTTGAGACGGTGAATACTTTGGAGTAAAAATGCCCTCTTTCTTCATTTACACTTTTTTTTTTATCAATGCTGTTATTTAGTTTTTACTATCCCATGTACCAAAAAGTCCTACATTCTTTGTTTCCTGAGTCACTTAGGACGCCCCGGGTTAGGAGTGGGCCAACTACGTCATAGGAATTTACCTGAACAGGTTAGGAACAAGTGGTGGCTGTAACCTCAACATGGTTTATAATAATAATAATAATAATAATAATAATAATAATGCATATCGTGTTAGCTTATGCTACCAGTGGAAGTTTGACTCAATGTATATGATATAAAAGTAAACCATCACCACCTTGGAATATACCCAAGCAGTAACTGTGAATCCCACTGTAATTATACCAGCTTATTACTAAAGTTTGCCTACACACGGGTCTTAATAGCAGACCATAGACCATATTTTTCTGGACAAAAATCCTATGTTAGTAAGTTTGCATGTGAGGTAATATAGTATTTATAACAAACTATGCAATGTCTAACAGCTCCTTTACCTGAACCCTAGTGTTTAATTGCTGTAACAATAATTAAAAGCTGAGCACCACTATGCCCAGTTAAGCATAACTAAGCTCAACTATGCAAGAGCTTATTTAACAAGACCAGGACAGAGGGTGGTAACTCTCCCCATGAAGAGCATCATTGTTGTTTGCAAGGCTTCCTTACATCAGCTTGAAAAAGTTTGACTCACGTTCTGAGACCAGTTTGACTCTTTTGTCAAAGTGAGGTTTGCATGGTGTTGTGCAGCGATCCCCATTTCAAGTGTAATAGTACAAAGTGTATCATAAACCATTGTAATATACACCCATAATTTCTGTGGTTTCTTACAACCATTGTAAACCATTTGTAGTCAGACGTGTGTGGCAGTCATAGATTTGATAAGAGTATCATCATCCTTTACTATTCTATTTTATTACTCTTTAATCTCACAAGTAAATCACAAATATACTCCAATATTTAAGTTTGATATATCAAAGTTTAATATCAAAGTTTGTCTATGAAACTTGCGCCTAATTAGCCTTGGTTTTAATATTTTAAAGCCAGTGCTGGCAAGTATATATCCACCCAAATGTTTGTTTCGGACTGTGCTGTCTTTCATAAATTGTTGTCCTAGAATAGAGTAGATTCTACATATTCGATGAGGCCGCCAAACATAGGACAAGTTTGGACACAACATGAAGCTCATCCTTGCACAAACGGATGCATGTGTCAAGTCAGCAGAATTGTTAAAGAATCAACGCTGAGTCCATGCCTGTAACGCCTGTCCAAATGATCTATCATAAGACTTTTTATCAAATGTGTAAGGATGGCCAAAATACAGTAGGATGCAAGACACTGGGATTATTTTGTTCCCAAAGCTTGATTATAGAATCACAGTGGTTCATATTGACATGGCTTAACTGTAATATTCCCACGCCTAAAGGTGCAAACATCTAAGAACTAATCTGATATCAGTCGAATATTCCCAGATAAGAAAGCTGAGTCATGGACAGATTAAAGAAACAGCGCTCCTGTCACATCCCAATCCACCTCTATGCCGCTCTTAATTCTACTATGACAAACAAAAGTCACATAACGTCACAGTACACTAATTATGAGCTTGTTACCTATAAATCTTGTTAAATCCATCACAGCGACGTACAGGGGACCTTGAATCTGGGAAGCAGTCAGTCGGCCAGTGATCTGACATGTTTGCATACTGTCACTGTGAATATCAGCTCAATTCTTCTTAGCATCAAATGCCTTTAGATAGTGAGTTGCTGAATTTCTAGCAATCAGAGATTACTTAACATTTGAAATTAATACTTCCCTTACATAAAGGCCCCAGTGACAACATCGTCACAGTCGAGAACATTTCAGTTAGGCTCTCGAAACAACACTATTTGGTAAAGCTGTCCAGTTGACAAACGGTGGTCTTTATCTTAGGATCTTAGCAGCATGAAACAGTGATGCACAAACCATAAGAGAAACAAAAACTGTCGAGCCAAAGAGGAAAGACTTGGACATGCCCGGCCTGCAGGTTGTCTGTTTGATCTTGTCCAGTGAGGAGAGCTGCAACTACCCAGCATGCCAAGGCAGCAAAGGCCCCTGACCCCTGACCCCTCCCGTTAATGTTTAACCCCTCAAACACCACAACAATGTGGTGTGGAGCAGAACTGAAAGGACATTCTCTCATTTACTTCTCTTATTTAGGTTACTGTATGTCATGGATTGTCTGTGTTCAAGTGTTGAAAGTGATCTTTCCTCCGTAGTTGATGAAGAGCTTTGGATTACCAGTCAGGAATGCGGTAAATGGTCCCAATGACATCTCTTGGATATATTAATGATCTATTCTCTAGTATTAGTGTAAGTAATCCCTGAATGTGCCAGTGTAATTGCTTGCTGATGCCAGAGAACAAAGCTGGAAGTTTCTTAATCTGTCCAGTGTCCATTACCTGTTTACACGGTTACTTGGTAGCAAGAAAGAGCAAACAAAGTCACATGATTAGACCTTACACCCACTTAGTCAAAGCACAAGTGCTGATATGAAAAGTCTGACGCCGTTGTAAGTGTGAGCATGTGAGCTAATGTGATCTTGAATGTACTATTTACTTTACCCACACATAGCTTGGAAGAAACTTCCTACCACCACTCCCACCACATCCTTCACTTGCAGCACAATAGGCTAACCCCATTGTTGGGCCGCAAACTTGACGCATTATCTTTTGTGGAACGGTGAAAGGAAACACATGAAACCAACAAGGCTCTGTGCAGCCTTGACACTCGGGAGACTGTCATGATAAGGAAACATTCTAGGAAATGTAAAAGCAACAGACAGGTGCCAACGTTCAAGGATGAACATTGGAAGTCTTTCCTCAGTCGTTTTCAAAACACACAAAGGAGTAAATCAAAGGTTCCCACTCTCTGAAAATCACCTCCAGTGTATTTTAACAAGGGGAAGAAGATGGGGTGGAGGACCCAGGAAGTTGCCGGAAGCTTTCTCAGTTAAAGTTTTTTTTTCTTCATCATCACATTTGCCTTTATGATCACATGGAGCTAACATCTCCCTCTGTAATCACAGCAGTGTTAATTAGAACCAGCCTGACCGGTTTTTATGCCTCTCTGGATCTGTTTACAGATAAGACCGTCTCCATGCCTCCAACTTTGCTTTCCAAGTGAAATTAGCCTCATTGGATGGAGTTTGACCTTGCCTAACATTTATTGTATGTTTTTCAGGGTGTTCTTCTGCAATGTATACACGTTGTTTCGCTGAAGCGTAGCCCAGACATACGTTAGTAAGTGGTTTGCTGCCTCTTTGCACACTTGGTTATGAGACTAAATGTTTAAATGTTAAAAGTAAATGTTAGCCTTTCCTTGGGATTCCTAATCCTCCATTTCTCATTACATCATGATTGCACCTCGGCTTAACTCTTCTCTTAATCAACTATCTTTCCTAAATTGAGTGAGCGTCCATGCTTTGGCGGTGTGCTCTGTTACACAAGTCTAGTTAGGGATCATCAGTGGTCTGGCAGAGGATGGAGAGGCTTCAGTGTTTGTTTAATTGCGTGTGTTATGATTGACCACATTCCTCAAAAAGCATATTAGTGTGTGTGCTCATAGTGATACTTCACACACACCCCTATAGAAGTTCAGGGGCAGTCAACCTCCAACATCAGCTGTCCTGAGTATCTCTCGTCATCACTGGCCTTCAGGATTTTTCCATCCAGTTCTCAATAGCGATAATTGCAAACAGGCAACATTGCTTCTTGAAAAGTATGATCCAGGAAACAGAATGAAATCATATTAGTTGGAACTACTCCTCTTGTTTGTAGATGCTTTTCTAAAAGGATTTTTGGACGCAGCTTTCAAAATTACAGAAAGAAAGTGGTGCTGACTGCGAGTCCCCAGAGTTTAGGTGGATTGTTGGTGAACTGCTTTATTCATATACAATAAAAATGGATTGTTCTGCTAAGGAGAGACCTCACTTTAAGGAGCAGGCCTATCCACGTGTACAGCGCAAGCAGTGCAAATATACTGTGGATGTAGACGAGAATGAAAGGATGAACGTGGATAAAGTTGTCTTTCATGTTTTTAGTCTATGAATGGAAAGTCAGAAGGTCAGCTAGGATTTCCAAAGGTGTGTTTTTATTCTGAAGCTATTTACTTTCAGTCTCAGTGACCTCAGTAAATACGTGTAGTATTTAGTAAAGAGTGAATGCTGTGTTCCAGGAATATAGACCCACATTGATAGTAAATGAACTGGAGATTTATCCTCTGCCCCCCAGGGTCCGTCACCAAGTCAGTCTGACAGCTCAGGAACTCCTACCAACCGAAAGGTTCAGTCACCCAGAAATTATTTGTACGCTCCATTTACCCCATCTTGTCACCTTTTATACCTGGGTCTATTCAAGACAAAGTGGGGATTAATAAGACAGTGTGGTGCAAATTAAAACCCAGTGCAGGTTGAGTGTGTGACATTGTGTTAAATGACATTACAAGTAATAAAACAGCATGTGGATTAATTCCGGACTAACGACTTAATGCTGTTAGTAAAAGTACATATAGACGACATTGCAAATAGCCGTACATCTCCACACGGAGCCATTTACAAAATTACAAAAAAACTGACAAAGATTATGCTTTTTTTTATAATACATGCCATTTACAAAATATGGTTCAGGCCACTTTGACATTATTATAGTGTAACTTTTTAAGAAACACATGGAGAAGGAGCTTTATAATGATCATTGTTACCAGTTAATATATCCATGGTTTCTGAATGCAGCAGTAGAGCCTGTTCAGGGTATAAAATGATATCAGAGAGATAAGCAAAGCAAACTCAGTGTTGCCCTAATAGAGGTAATGCATTGCAGAAAATGACAAAGTACTAACCAACAATATTAAATGACTGTAGAGCCATAACCACCCTAACCTCGGGATGAATTCCAATAAAAACTCCAAGCGGGGAAACAGGCTTGACATGCATGTTGATGCTTTCGTCCTAAAGAGCTGCATGTGGTCGGACAAAAAAGATCAAAACACCACTGAGCATGTAGGCACAGGTACCTTCCCACATCGCATCTCTGCAGTTTTGTTTGCTTGTTACAGTTTGTTTGTTTGTGTTGCTATATGAAAGCGCCCAGAGTAGTTTTCAAGTTTTGGCCATGCCCTCACTCTTCAAGACAAACAAAACAGCAGCAATCACTAGTTCTCCCCTTTTTATTACAGATGGAGTGAATGAGGTATGCAGCAGGAGCCCCCTGCTCATCCCTTCTGGTGGGGTGGAAAAGTACAACCTTACTGAATAACTTCGCCCCAAAAGAAAAAGACATAGATACATAGAGATAGAGATAGGGCTGTGTAGCTGAAATGTATTGACCAAACATGAAAGATCCAGTCATCAACATAGACAGCAAGCAGAGTCAAGAGGGGAGGATTGGTAGAGTGACGGTATCAGAGGACAGGAAAGTGGAGACAGAGTGGCTGCATGGAGAGGGAAAGGGTGCAGCTCTCATCCTGTGTCTGCTTCCTTCCTCTCATCTCTAAAAAGAGGCCTGCATAGACACACACACACACACACACACACACACACACACGCTAGCCTCCAGGACCAGAAGTAAAAGTGAGACATGAGGTAGTTGGTTTAGCGCTAAGCCATTCAGTTGCTGTTGGCTAAGTCAGATGCACTGGTCAGCACTTTTGGCAAAAAGGATTTGGGGGATTTTTTTCTCTCATCATATATCTGATCATTCAGCTGTAAAAAAAAACAAAAAAACACACGTACAATATAACATTCCTCAAACATGTGAAATGCAGGATAGCAATTGGGATTTTTTTAATGTCTGATGTCATTCAGCAGTTTGTTTAATGCACATTGACCACAAAGGCTTTGTTTCCATTTGATGTGAACACTCATCAGGACCCACAGTGTTTGGTCTAGGTCCAATATCCAGAGACTCTTCAGGACAGCTTAGATTCAATCGCACAAGAATTGTAAGCAATCATGTTATGAGCAAGAAAAGAACGTAGTGCTTGGAAGTGTATTCAAACTAACACCACCAGCGTTGAGATTTTACAGGTTAGGAGGATGATTCACAAGCTGACTTGTCTACACAGGCATTATCTAGTATTCAACCAGACTCTAACTCTACATATCTCTGCTAGTTGAAGCACATATGATGTAGGATGGAGAGGGATTTTAATATACTGTATGGATATATGTGGGGGTTTAATGTGCCATAGGGAAGTCTATATACTGCAATGCTATCGAACAAATGGCTGAAGGATTGACTCTAAGCTGAGCTCGTTCTGCTTGTGGCTGAAGTGGAATCACCACGGAGCGACAATATGATGCTGCTGACATTTCTCAGGCCATGTGCAGTAATAACTGCATGTGCCGTCGATATCATTTATAACCCGACTGTCATGTGCCAAAAAAGTAAGGATGATGTTGCTGAGGAAAGCTGATCTGTGTTCTGATTTCAGCAGGAGGAAGAGGACCCGGACAGAGGGCAGCCCTGCATGCGCTGTGGAGACCAGTGCCCCGGCTTCCGCGTGCATGGCTGGAGGTTCGTACTGTAGGACTCTAACACACCGCCAGCAACCGCTTGTTACCTTCACAGGAAATGTACGCCTCATACAGCGAGCTTCAGTAGCACAGTCTCCTGCAGCTTTTTTGGATCTCATGTTACTACTGTTTATATGGATATCAGTTACTTAGAAGAAGTGTCAGAGAGTAACAAAATACTTGCAAAGAATATTTTTTAAATCAGAATATGTCACTCCACCCATTTTCAATGCTATTTTGTGTACAGAATCTGTACTGTAGAATTGTGTGAGTAGATTTAGAGTCTAAATTCAAACTTGCACACTCACTTATACCGTGGATGTTTTTGGTCTTAGTCTTCTTTCTTTTTTTTGTTTCTGTGGTCTCACACCTGCTTTGTGTGGCCACATGGGAATAATGTTAATTTTCAGGCAGCCAATCAACACCCTGTTATGATACCGAGTCATTGTTTTGCTTTGATTTGATTGGCTCACGCTCAGAGAGAGTGTACGGTGGCCAGCAGGGACAAAGTGTGAGAACAAGCAAAGATCAAAGACGGTACATAACCATTCAAATGTTCTTGTCTTAAAACGTTGCCTGCTATCATCTGCTAAAGACACTTTTGGCACTTGGTGGGTGTCAATTTCAGACCCTGCTTTGAAGTGTATTGAGTATGAATCTAAATTGCTAGTTCTGGAGTTAAAAACCGTATTGTGTACTGAGTGTGTATCGGCATGTGTCCTAGGAAGGACGGCAACATTGCTACCTTGGGCAGTCATATTAACTGTTGTTTTAGTTGACATAATCTTGATGGGGAAAACACAAGCACTATAGGGCAAAAGGATTACCAATAGTCCCCCTGCGATTTATATGCCCTAGTGTTTTAAACTTTTGAAAGGGTCAACACACACACATAAGGATGGAGAGAGCTTGACGTTAAGCCTCTTTCTGTCACTGCTGAGAATGCCTTCTGTCATACTGAAAGTAGGCTGATATGGTGCATTTACTTATCGGGAGGCCTTTATAGATGTATTGCATGGTGTGGCTTAATATTACGGCTCATTTTCTTCATATAAATCTTGATTTCGGCATTTCTACTCCAGTTGTGTGAAATAGCCGAGCGTTCATCTGGAATAAATTCTTCTGGACACGAGGGGAATTCCACTGGGCTCGAGCCTTGGTGCCTCATATGATGTATGTATTGCGTTTAGAGAGATTTTTTTTGTAACGCTAGATGTCTCTGTACCAAAATGACTTACAATTCTAGTTAATCCTAATTTTCAATGGAGCATTGAGTCCCTGGAAAGAGCTGCCTATTCATGTCTTTCAACTATTTGGCCAAAGAGCTGCTCAGCGCTGTCAGACGCCATTCTGAACAGCAATTTGTTTTCTCCTCTTTAGTGGGGCTCTGCTTTTATCTGGGCCCCCTTCTCTCCCCTCTCCCTCTCCTTTAGTGTATATCCAGCCGGCTGGGTCTCTTGGTTAGTCTTAATCCTGTCCATCACACTAATAAGATTAGTCTTTACTGCTGTGATAGGACCCTAACCCTCTCCACCGCTCCACACCCCCCTCCTTCTCCCTCACTTCCCTCCTTTCACCATCACACTCTTCCTTTTACTTTTCAGATGTCATTTCTCCAGTTCCTGTATTTCTGTATAAGATAAAGAAATGTGGACATTATCTTCATTGTCAAAGCATTTTGCTGCATATCATTTGAAAACAAACTGATTTATTTAGAGCTTAATTATTTCTTTATTTCTTACCTATTGATATAAGTTTAGAAGATGCAAATATTCACTAAAAGCTTGATCACACAGACTGGAAACATGATATAGATGTTTTTCATTAGGTTTTTCACTCTATTTATATAATGTTGTGATCCCCTGGAGTTCCTAAGTTGAAGGAGACTATTGCCAGGTTTTACACACAGCTTGATGAATGAAGAAAGGAATGAGCAAGGCAGATTTCTGGTTACGACTGCTGCATACACAAACACAGATGGGCACTGCAGGGCTGAAGCCAACCGTGCCTTGGTGATTGAGGGAATAAAACAACAGGCACAGGAAATGCATACTTTATGCAACCAAAAGACTGTAATTGTATCTTTGCTGATTCAGTTTCCCTCTGTTCAGGTCAAGACAAAAAGCTTGGAAGTAAGGATGTAATCTAAACCACGTGTGCTGCACTGTCCCTCCTGCAGTCACACACCACCACACTCCACTGTTGGCCTAGCCTGCGTACTCATTGATTTGTTTACATCTTAATCTGCGTAGTACTAACACTAAGCTGTCTGTTATTTAGGTTTTTAGATTACAAAGCTGAAACCACTTTTGGGTCAGGTCCTGGAGAATGAGCAACGTGTTGCCGGGGGGAGAGTGATTAAATGATTGAGATTTATGGGGGTCAGTGTTTAAGACCCCAGAGTCCAGTGCAAATCACATCTTCTTTAATAACCCATTCAGAGTCACACCTACCCTGATGGAGAGGAGGAGCCGAGTGACCATAAGCTCAGCTGCTGATGTGTGCTGAGAGGGAAGTGATCCATCTTCAGCCTGTGGTTTCTCAGACAGAGCTTAAGATGAGGTGGGGGCAGATGGCTCTTCCACCGCAGAGCAGAGAAAGAATTGAGTTACTTCTGACCCACAGGTCCCCGCCACGCTTCAAAACTGTTCAAAGTCGCCATCCCTATTAGTCAGGGTGGCCATGCGGTGATTACTCAGTCACTACTTAGTGGCAGAGTGCTGTAGGACCAGGTCCATCTGTTTCACAGAACCAGATCTACGTAGGGACCACTGGACCTCGCTCCAATCAGCTTCAGTTATAGCAGCAGGCCACATCTCAGCAAGAGGATTAGCTTATTGCTGTTATTAGCTTATATATCTATGCCCAATAAATGTGGTACAGACTGGCTCAGTGATATTACGTTGTCTTGAAACTGAGCTGAACTGAACTGAGTATGAGCCACTATTTATTACCATTGTTGACTCTGATGCTGGGGCTGTTGAATTGTGTTATTTGAAAGATAGGGCAGAGAGTTACAGATGAGACCAGGGATGCTAAGAAGAGAAAGATAAGTTAACAAGAATCGAAGGACAAAGGGTCTTTTCTAGCTGAAATGTCCTGATTGACATTGATGATGACATTGAGTCACGCTGTCTCACGAGAGACATTTTGTAGTCATGCATGTCCATCTTGATCACGTAATATGACAAATACTGCATCGCATGGCTCATACGCTCAAAATCTGCTCCAGTTATTTCTTGATTTAAGAATCGCATCAAAGCAACAGAGGGCCATCTGTTATGAATCAGTAACTGGTCTGATCAGAAGAGAATAAAATGTAGTGAGTTTACTCTGCGATTTTCACTCGGACTCTGGTGTTTCAGCGTGATATCTTCAAAGGCGGCGTGAGTATATTGTTGGGCTTACTTAACTTACTTAAATTGTGTATTAGAAAGTGTTTTGCTTGGGTACACAACCTTATCTTTTTGAGTAAATTGTGAAATCACATGAGCATGTGCGCACCCTCGAAACGGTGTTTGCATTTTCTGCAGTGCATGGCTGTGTTCACGTCTGGCGAAGCCACCTATTGTTTGGGCCCACTCTATCAGCGTGGAAGAGGGTGGGAGTCGGGGAGGGGGGGCACTGAAAAGAGACACGCAGACAGAGAAATGACCACATGGAAAGGAGCTGCCTCTGAATATCCTGCTCTTACAGACAGACAGAACAGCAAGCAGGAAGCAGTATGTGGCTGTCCGATGCAAACCTCAACAGTTTCAGTGGAACACCAGTCTGGATGGGACAATGTCTACAGGCCGACATGGAGTAATTTGTGATGATAACGACAGGTAATGACGGAACCGCAGTCACCGTCTTTCGGGAACAGGAGGACGTGAATGAAGTTGGGAGATGAGTGAATGTTTTTTGTGTGTAGGAGATTGTTATTCTTCTTCATAACCTGAGTTTATGTTGTTTTGTAGATATGACATTATCTCTGTGGACTTCAAGCGCAGGACTTGATGTTTGTGTGGTTTTGTTACTTGTTTCCTCTGCACACAGTTTGCTGCCTTGAATAAGTAGCCTATGTGGTATTTTCATTCAGGATTCACAATCCACACCGAAGTTTGACAGTAGACTGATGTATTAGTGACCTAACTCAGTTCAGTTGTGGGATACAGGGGCAGCGCTAATGTGAGCTTTACTGTACATGTTAAAATCCACACAGCTAAGGTCGATTAAGGCTGTGGGACTTCCAAATGGATGGGGGTGTTGAGTTACAATATTAAGTTTCTATTTAGCACATTAATGGACGATACTTTGCTGGATTGCTGTTGGAAGAGGCTGTCCTGTCTCTCAGCATTCTCCATCAGCCTGCTGTGCATGAGGGATTACCTATAGCCAGCATAGTCCCTGTTTATACGTAAACACAAAGAAACACATGTCAACAACAACAACAACAGCAGCAGCAGCAGCGCTTTGGTCCAGCAGGTTGTGATGTAACCAGGAGTTCAGAGGCAGATCATGAATCCCCGGTCGAAAACAGCATCTGCTGTGTCACCCTGGTAATAGCAGACACGGCTGGTCGTGGATTCAGTGTTGAACAGAAAAATCCTTTTATTTCTCTAAACAGCACAGCACTATTATACACAAATATTGTAGGGACATGGGGAAATCTGTTCATTTCTTTTGTCTGGGTGCTTTAGTTTGAACTCTTACACTCCCTAGCATTGGCAGCTTGTAATGTGGCAGGAATTGAAGCTCACAGTCCCCCAAAATGAAATCGGGGGTGTATGATTTGGCCCGCGTCCCTTCGCCTGTTTGTCTGTTCTGTACGATGTCTCAGACACCACTGGTCTGATTTTGATGGTACT
>CABFOQ010012285.1:61386-72634 GCA_900660455.1 Gephyroberyx darwinii | reverse complement strand
GGTATTCTGAGCCGAACTGCCCTGCCGGTAAAACTAGGAGTCCACCGCTGCAGTTCACTGGAAAAGTATTGCCACCTGCCGACACATCCTGCATTGTATGACCGTCTCAAAGGTAAGTTTACTGTAGTCTGCACTGCCAGCCGTAGCCGCATTAGTAGATGTTTCCGTTTTGCAGGCACATTTCATGCACTGCACCATTAACACATTTTAATTGTGTGCATGCTGTTGTAGTGTTTAGAGAGCGGACAGGCTTTACACTTGCAGCGTGGCTCTGACCGCCACCACTACCATGCGGTTTTACAGCTTCCAGTGGGGAAAAGTGAACTGAGCTCCAAATGTCATGTGCATGTGATGGTGTGTACTCGAATATTTTTTTTAAATTCATCTCGGGGTTGTCTCTCGGTGGCTGCCCGTACTGTAAGACTTACATTTCACATATACTACTTAAGAGCAGGGGTTGCCATACTTATCCATGTTAAGGACCCCCAAATAGTGACCAGTGCTTTAGGCCACAGGCCTCTGGTTCATATGGGTTTGTCTGAGGGAGCCCCAACTCTCTGCTGCAGGTGTGGAGATATCAGTAAGGAGGGTGATCAAAATATAACTACTTATGTCATTCCCCCCCCTGCCTCAGCTTCAAGTAAATGAAATAATTGTCAAATTAAACTATTACTCATTTTACCAGGAGACCCCCTGGAACCCCCTCATGGACCCCTGAAGGTCCCCGGACCCCACGTTGTAGATGTCATTCATTCAAATCATATTTTGGGGCACTGGAGAAACATTTCTCTCTATATGCTGTTGACAACATATACAGTATCTGCAGGTATATCCAAAATATATTTTGGCGACTCAAAATATATTTGTATGTATGAAAACAATTTTGGCCATTGTTTGTAGATTGTGCAACACATCTGTAACATATTCTGAAGGAAATGTTTTTTGTTTTTTTTGCCCCATTGGTGGTCGTATTCTGTCTGGCCACCAGTTCACCAGATGGTTTGGGGCTATTGTTATGCCTTACTTTTGTCTGGATGGACGTAAACAAACTAAGGACAACAGAAAAGGCAGTTTGAAAAAAAGCCATGTGTTTAATGACCCGAGTCTAACGTTCGCCACATGTGAAGTAGTAGCATGAATTTAGGGCTTGTGCCACTGCCCCTCTTTTTGCATAATACAATGGCATGCAGCATCACTTCAACAGTGGCAAGCCCCCACTTTATTTTGATTCCCAAACTGGGGTGCAGGGACCTCCAGGGGTCCTCCAGGAGTCCAGAGGGTCCCCGGCAATATGAGGAAAAGTTTAAATTAACTCATTAGATGAGAGCACGATGAGAGAATGTATACAAATGACTACTTTGATGTGGTTCCTTATCAAGTAAAGGTTCCTGGTCTAATGTGTATCTATTTGAGGGTCTTTGACATAAAAAAAGTTTTGGAAGCCCTGAGCTAAAGGACCTTGAGTGACATTGGCATACCAGCCTTTCAATCACAAACTTAATTGATTGTCTTGATTGCAAGACAGTAATGCGTTCAGTGTGTGAACAAATGTGACCAGTGCTGGGAAAATGACTTTGTGTGGAAGCACAATGCAAGCAGCCTGTCATCTACCTTGTAGCAAGCACTTGCCAAAATAAACATTACCCAAATGAGTTGGCTCATCAAACACACAAGACACATCTTCACTGTGAGAAACAGAAAACCAAACAGAAAATAAAAGCTAATTCCTTGTAGCTGGTTTTGAAATCAGGTCAGAGCCAGGTCACTCAGCCAGTCAACATTAGGTAAGGAGGAGTTTCGGTGTGTGAAGTTAACCCCCTCTGTTTTATTCTCCTGTCCCTGGTGAAATCTAAACTGCACTTCTTGTGAAGCCATAAAACACTAACCCATATCTGTGGCATGTTATATAGACTGTAAACACATACCTGAGATTGTCCCAGTGTGAATTGTATGTCACTTGTGCATTTTGCTGTAAAGAACTGTACAGAATCTCAGAGTGTCAGGAACAGGCTATACCTTCTTGAAGCTCCGTGTTAAATTTATAATAGAGTGCAAATAACATGACGAGACATTGCCTATTGGTTTTGTGATGTAAGTGTAACGTGACTGTAACCCATGTCATAACCTAATGGGCATTGTGTTTTACGCTGCTGAACACAGTAACAAGAACCAATTATGGGTTTCTCAACAGATAGTTTCTCTGTACTGGGCACAGGTATCAAAGTCCTCACTGCAGTTATGGCTGCTTTGGATTGAAGGTGTGCTTTTTGAGCAAATACACCCTTGAACCTGAAGGCCTGATTGGCAGACGTCCTCTTGTCATGAAAACATGTCACGGTGCTATTGAGCCATAAATTGATCACTAAGAGGAAGTTCAACCTGTATTCTAGACAAACATACCTTGACTACCTTCTGGTGTTGGCACTGACTGCAATATTACACTATGCAATGCAAGGCTGATGTTTTGAGTCTCGTGGAGTCGTGAAACAGACAAGATTTGTGGTGTACATTTACCTTCATGCCAATGTTTCAAAGGCATTACCTGGTAAACATTGTGCCTTTCTTGATGCTCTGAGGTGTACGCTTCAAGCTCAGCTTCCCTCAGTAGTGTTTGCTCTGTAGAATGTGTCACGTTTATGGCACTTTGATGGAAAATGATCTGTTATCTACATAGAAACAGAAACCAATTAAGGGGTTGTGTGTCATCATGTAGCCTGGTCAGATCACTGAGACCGTTGTGGTCGGTTATGTTCCTTGGTAGCCTGTTCATGGAGATTTATGGTAGAGCCATGTCCTTTTGTCATATCAGCAATTGAAAACTAACTGTGTGTGTGTGCCAGTGTATGTATTCCTTCCTGCCTCCCTCATGGTGGATTATATCAGTTACTTTCGATTGTGGCGCAAAACGGGACAGCCTGAAGGTGAATGACATCATCTCATGTGTCCTCTGCTGCTCAAGTCAGACATTGTGCCTGTAGGCAACGGAGAACCTGACTTGGGCACTTATATGATACCCCGTACATGACTAAACATCCAGAACATAACACCAAGGGGCTTTTAGTTTCTGACTCCACCTGTCCTCCTCCTTACACAGATTGAATTATCTAGAAACCTGTTGGAAAAAAAATTCTTTAAACCGAGCCAAGCCTATGAAAATACAACTAGTGTGCAGTTTTTGTTTTCTTATTTTTGTTTCTTTCTCAGCACCGTTAATTTTTCTTGCATCAATAAGCTAAGTAAGGACACTAAATAAGAAATAGTGTGTGGTACCTTATTCTCCGCTCTTATTGCAATAAGACACCATTTTGATGTGCCCTTTATTTTAGACACAATTGGAAACGTGGGCATGGATTGACTCTTAATAATTACCACTCTCCCATCAAGTGGGTGTGATGTTCACATTTCAAGTAGATTCACAATTTGTAAATTCGGCTTTTTGTAATTAAGTGTGATCTGAGACACTACAGTGACACGTGATGAATCACTTTTGTATTTCTGAATGAGTTGTCATTTGATGCTTGATAGTCGACACTCACCAGTTTTGCCGGGGAAGCATTCAGGATAGTAGCTAAACTGAATAAAAACAATCTGTTTGTGGATGTTAAGGATGATTACTGTAGTTGTCCTGACAATGCTTAGGAAATCCTGAAATGCTCTTATGTAACCAGAGCCTGCACGTGACAGAGACCACAGCCCTCTCACTGTTATTGCCACACACACACAGAGCACCCACCCCCCCTACCAAACCATCATAGTCATATCATTTACACATGTTACATTCAAAATATATTGAATCTTTGTTTATGTAGGCGATGTGTTTCCAGTCCACACTTCTTCCCTTTACTTTTGACTAATGTCATTGTCACTCAGTTTAGTCATGGGAGGGTGTCCTGCACGTTTGTGACACGACAGCTGTCCAACTGTTGAGGATTATCTGCTGCTGCTCCCACGTGGGGGATACTGGGAGGGGATTACTAAAAAAAAGAGAGTCTGTGGATTTATGCAATGTCAAGCTCCCAGTGCCCATGTACAAGTTTTATATGCTGCAAGGAGATGACAGGATTGTGTAAATCTCAGTGCCCAATTAGGACGCTGAGTGAACCACACTTGTTACTGAGACTGCCTCGAGTGGAGGGACTCAATCACAGTCAATCTAGTCTCTGACCCTGTTCGTTACCTCTACCTGTCTATGGAGTTTATAAAAGGTTAGGAGGTTATTTGAGGCTTCTTACATGAAGCCTCAAATAGATTTTGCAGCTATAGCTGTTAATTGGAGAGAAGCATTGCCAAGCACTAGACCCGTCAGTGTGTGTTGTGATGTTCCTGCAGCCTGAGTCTGAGGGTCATGACTGTGAGGCAGATGGGTCAGTGATCAGAACAGGTCTGATCCATTATTCATGAAGATGTGTGTGCTCACCGTATCGACCCCCGGGCCTAAAGTAGCCCTAATGGTGTACCTCAGGAAAAAGACTGTCAACGCAAATGTAGGCATGCTGCCTGACACGGGACCTGTGTAAAGTATCTATTAGACTTAACACAGCGCTTGCACTCAAACTCTGTTCATCGATGGTTTTACTGGTTGGTGCAGAATTACCAAGGTTAAAACTGGGTACTCCAGTCGACAAGTACAGGAGCTACAATAACATGGCGGTGGAGGGGGGTGGGGCGGGGCAGTTAAAGCTGTATTGTTTCTAGAAACTCGCACATCAATTCAATACCACAGAAAATGCATTTGACATATACTTAAAAATATGTCTAGAGATGTTTTGAAATATACAAAAACGGTCCCAAAATGTATTTGTACTCACAGATTCATTCATTCATTCACAATATATTTTGGACATTTATACACATTTTCTTCCCATGCACTGTTAACAACGTATATCTGTGTGTATCCAAGATACATTTTGGCCAAGCATATGTGAAATGTATTTTTCCCCATAGTGTGAGCATGTCAGCAAACTGCACATTCAGAGTATCACACTAATGCGGTTAGCTAATGGGGGTGATCTGATTAGCAGTGGCATTGTTCAGCCTGATAGCAGGGTGTGTACTGCCATAGTATACTGTCTGTGTATTGTTTATGCAGAGGCTGAGCCTATATAAAGGCAAGCTAATCCGCTTGTGGCTAAGAAAGTGAAACTCACCTTGACTACAGTTACTATGGTTCGGACGGCCTTCCTTCGCTGCTGAAGCTCACTGACATTGTAGTAATTTAATGGCATGATAAGGATCCTTCTGACTTGTCTCTTCGGGGGTGCCTCTTATGGCTTTTGCTGAATAATTGATCATCGTTCATCCAGTTTGTCATTGGATATTTATTACTTACAATTAAGAACAAAATAAATGCTAGAGGGAAATGCTTTTTCTTTACAGTTTTGCTTCCACAAGCAATTCTGACTTGAACTAATTTTAGAACGTTAAAGCTCATCTTGAGCTTGTACACATTTTTCTCTCAGCCTTTTTCATTGATGTGGGATACATTTTATGATGCGATGAGCAGCAGCAAATGAAGTTGCCAGGGGCTGTTGCTACAAAGGCCTCTGCCTGTCTGGAGGGTGGCTTAGCCGTGTCATAATTAATACAGATGACAGAAATCCTCTTGAGGTTATATGACCTGAACCACACTCTTACCTCTATCCCATGACATGATATGATATCCGTAATTATGCTCACCTAGTTTGCCATGGGTTATAAAATGTCAGGAAATTTCTTAAAGACGTTCTTAAAGACGGTACCTCAGCTTATAGAATCAACACTATACTTGAAACACTGAAAGTCCACGAGGCCTCGACTACATGTATGGTGGCTCTCCTCTATTCTCTCTCTGATGTGATCATATATGTGCTCAGTGCATTACAGTCCCCAGATTTTCTTCAGGCTGGACCCTCTTGATGTAAATCATAACTGGCATTTTGGGCAAAAATGAGATCTATATATGAAGTAAAAGCTCTTGAGGAGATCTATGTAGTCATATAGCCTTCTCTTTATTTGTGTATTTATGTGACATTATTATCAAAGGATATTTACAACGGTTGAACAAAGTTAGGTCCCCTTTTTGTTTTGGCTCTCCTCTAAAGTTTGCCTAAACCTACTTACACCCCTCTGGCTCCAAGCCCTCAATCTGATAGAGTATAATTCATTATTGTTGACATATAAAGTAAGTAGAATGAGTGTGTGGGCGCGCGGATGTCCATTTTCCCCTAATATTGCTCTTCACTCTTGAATCCATGGATTATTGGCTGCAAAGTTGACGTAAGTGCATGGCTGTGATATCACTGAATGGCAAATGTGTCAAACAAGCATCTTAATGCAGACCTCTGAATGAATCAGCTGTGAAAGAATGGGGGCCCCACTGCACAGGCATGCTAACATGAGGTGAGATCATCATCACACCATGTACTTTATCCAGCCATGTTGTGAAATGTGGCGCTTTTCCTGAAACCAGACATCAAGACCAAGGTTTCAAAATGAACATGGTACATTTCATCAACGCTCTCCACAACTTCTGGTCTCCTGACTCCGATCACTCTTCTGTCTGCTCTGATCTCCTTGAGTGACATCATCATCCCTGACCCAACATCAGGACTCATACTCTTTGCCCCTGAAATTGACAGTAGAAGCCTACACAATGAAGAGATCCAGACAAGATTCAAGACCATCTTCATTATCGATGTTCCACATAACCCACATTGGCCACCTGACAGAGTAGCTGATTGCAACACTGAAAGCTGTGTGTGTGTGTGTGTGTGTGTGTGTGTGTGTGTGTGTGTGTGTGTGTGTGTGTGTTATGTGTCAGGGTCAGGTTCAGGCTCGTGCAGACACAGATGCCTATCCCAGTGATTGCGTCACTGTGCTTACTCACAGCCTGGCCTGCTCAGACACACATAAATAGATTTTGATATGAAACTTCTTCTCTTGATATCCTTATGATGATTCAATGGCCAACAGCAGCAAACCAATGAAACTAGTGTTGTGAAGGAGCAGAGACTGGATCTACCAATCATCTACCATCATGAGGGGAAGACATGTTGACTGTTGTTTGATATGTAAGATGACTTTCAATTCAGTGGCAAATCAGTAGCCTTCCTGTGTGTTTGGCTAGGCGTGGCCCCTCATTTGCACAGCCAACCATCAAAACCAGTGAGGAAAGCAACATGGAAATGTGTGACCTGTTAGTGTTTATACCAAGTGATGCAAAAACATAGATATTTCTACGAAGGTGTTACCTAACTAATCTCATTTATTTGCCTTTACAAGGACTCCTGTAAATGAATCTGTCTTTAATGGAGGTTTCTGTGTACATTGGACGACAATAGCTTCAGTACCACAGATGACTTATGCAACTATTGACTGCACCTGTTCAGTTAGGCATGTACTTGAATGGCACTGAAATATTTGCTCCTTTTGTGAGTGCTTGAGCATTTGCTGCCTATATGTCCACAATGCCAACAATTAGCTAAAGTACTGATTCACACACACACACACACACACACACACACACACACACATCCTCGAAGCCCAAGCCTCACCACAGCAGTTTAAGCACCAAACTGAAGAGTAGGATTGTACTTGGCACTGAAACCAGGTGTTTCACCGTCAAAACAGAGTCAGCCCGCTAATCAGCCGTGTCAAAGTGAGGACGGCAAGGCCATCGTGGCTCCGTAGTGTCAAAGGGACTGGCCTAGTTTCTCACAGTAGCTAGCTATTAGTCTGTGACTGTGTGATCTGTGATTATAGAGCTCTCTTTGGAAAGAGTCCCAAGCTATTAGGACACATGCCCTGTCCTTATTGATAATTGCCACGAGACACACACACACTCGGCACTCCAGGGTTTAATACAAAGCCATGAGCTGAATGAAAGGGAATACAGTTTATAAGGAGTGGAGCTTTAGGACTATGATGACTGCTCCGTGGGCAGCATGGTCATAAATCAGTGCTCTGTCTGTCCCCTTTGATAAGCAGAATAGATAGATAGTGGCATTGGCCAATCACTCCACTCCCTGTTCCTCTGATATCTTTGATGACACTAGCTTGCACACTAGTTTGACTCTGTCTGTGTGTGTTTACCACGTTTTTAGGAGAGACTTGTACCACGAGAAACTCCTCTGGTTTTAGGGCTCTCTGAGCATTATAAAATCCTTTCAGTGACAGTATGGTCACTTCTATTCACCAGCCTAATGGGTTTCAATTGTAAGAGGTGGACTCATACTTATGAATGGCCATCGTCAATTGATGTCCTCGTGTGTGTTTGCGTGTCAAACGTTCACACTGATTAAAATAATCCTAAAGATTGGTGTATCAGACACTGTCTTTGTTGAGTAAGCAATTTCCCACATTTCTACCAATGTTTATGTCCTGTTCCTTATCTCAGAGACTACATGACCCTTGGTCTGTATATTTAGGGGTGATGTATTTGGGGCTAACTTTATCGTGTGTGTGTGTGGGTGTGATTTACAAATGTGCATGCATGCACACAAGTTTGTGCAATAAAGACGATTGATCAGCTCTTCCACCTCCCTGTTTGACTGTGTGAAGGTCAGCTGTCAATGGCCAGCTTTTCCCCCCCTGACTGACCGTCCTAGTATCGACCTGTTAGCCTAGACTCTCCGGCCACTAGTGCTAATGTGACATTATGTAATGTTTTACTTTGACTTGGACTGATTGCCACTACTGCCAAGCAGAACCCGTGTGGATGGGTTTTGTAGCAATTGGGCATGCTGCCAATCAATCCGACCAATCCAATTTTGCAGGCACTGTGCAATGTGTACCTTTTCCCTGACTTGAAGGCTCATAGTTTGAAGAGACTCAAACTAGAGACTCACATCTACCTTCACAATGACAGATGGTTTCATGGTGACTGCCAGACACAATGAAATTATGTAAAATGACTAGGTTGGTGTCATAGTGCGTGTATGTACATTTACATTTTAAGCATTTGGCTGCCACTCCTGGTCAGGGTCACGGGGTGGAGCCTATCCCAGCATGCACTGGGTGGAAGGCTGGGGATACACCCTGGACAGGTCGCCAGTCCATCAGAGTAACTTAGAATGAGTTCAATGGGATAGTAAGATTTCTAGATCACTAAGATTACAAGTAACCAACAGGAAGGAGTGGAAGGGTCAGGGCCCTGACAATACTCCTGTCACTGGAGAATGATCATGCTAGAGCGAGTTGCTAGGAAAAGAAAAGAAGAAGAGAAGAGAGAAGATAACCCAAGAAAAGTGTCTGCTGGCTTCTCTTCCTCCTCCCTTCGTCTCTATCTCCAAGATAGAGGGAGAAATCCTGATTGAGCAAATACTGTGGAGGAGTGGAGAGAGGGAGTGTGATTACCTGCCTCTCTCTCTCTCTCTCTCTCTCTTTCTCTCTTTCTCTCTCTCTCTCTCTTTCTCTCTCTCCTCGTAAGCACCACCCTTTTAGGGAGTGTACACACTCATGCACTCAACCCTGCTTGTTCACACACGCACTCACCTACATACAGCACACACACACACACACATTCTCCTCTGTCTACCTCTCTGTAGATGTGACTTTTGTACATCAAAGAAGAGTTCAGTTGGATGGTTGTTGGTCTGGGCTCTCCGTGGACCCTCTGGACAGTAAGTCTTTGGACTGAGTTGGTGGACCAGCTTTATACATACAGTGGGCGCCACTATCTGCCTTACAACCTGTCCGTGTATGTGTTGGTGTTCATATGTGTGTGCTTAGAAGCAGCGCTGCTCCATGAGCTTGACAGACAAAGAGGGAGAAGAGTGATTTGTGGCTAGCCACTCAGACAGAGAGACATTGCCTTTTCTCACTCAAGGAACCACTGCTCCTTCTTCTGCGACTCACTAGACAGGGTGAGTACTGGCACACTCCCAATATGCCTCGCTCTCTCTCGCTCTCTCTCTCTCGATTGCTCTCACTTCTTTATCTGACCTGTTCTCCGCAACTTGAAATGCTGTTATTGATATTTTACCCTTTTTGTAACCTGGGGACCTAAGTCCAAGATTGTGCACGTGTGTGTGTGTGTGAGTGAGCTCACCTTTTGGCCTGGGGATTGAAAGTCAGGAGTGTGTGTGCGTGTATGTTTTTTTTTGTTTTTTTTGAGGAGACAGGCTTGAACAAGATGTAACACAAATCAACTCAAATCAACTACAGAATGCCTTTTTAACATTTTTCAGCAAATTTTGCTAGGTGACGTGATGCTGTTCTAATTGTGTCTAATTGTTCGAACGTGTCCACACATTCACCGCCATGAGCATGGAAGTTTTTCTTTTTGTTTTTGCTGACTGCAACAAACAGGATCGTCAATCTGAGGTTGTCCCAGACAAGAGAAACTGACATCATCCACTGTCCCAGTCAAGTATAAAATCATAGATTGCTATTTATGGTGGCAGCCACCCTTCAACACACTACCACTCACTGAAATATGTGCCGTGTGGTTTGTAATGTAGTTTTTCATCAAGCTCAGTATTCTGTTTCTCACATTAAGATTTATATATGTTGACCAAGGAGCTTGCAGTCTGCTGAGTCTGAACTGTAGAGGTGTAGAGGTGTGTGTGTGTGTGTGTGTAGTATCTGTCCTGTGCCAGTTTGCAGTAGGATTCTTTGTGTGCAGTGCATCTTTCTGTCTTGCATGTTCGTATATGTGCTAATGGCCTTGCAGCCCAAGCGTTGTGTATGCTCTTCAGTGGGAGACAGGCGTGGATTCATTCCATTCATATCCACACCCTACACACCAGATCCCTCTATTAGTTAATCATTAATTAGCTTTCGTCTGCTCATGATTTCATACACCCCTAAAAAAGCTACCTAGAATAAAGAACTATTGTTTCCTATCGGAAGATCTGCAGGTACAAACATGGTCAGGGTTTCAAAGTCGCTTTAACACTTAATAGTATTGCAATTATTAAAGTATTAAAAAGAGGCTGAGGTGTGTGTGTGTGTGTGTGTGGCAGGTGTCCTACTATGAGTTCATATTTGCTTACATTACCATAGCAAATGTGCAACTACAGCTTTGTGTATTTGTTTTCAGAACTTCATAACCGGACAATTTGGGTGCAAAGAGCTAAGAGGTCACTGTTGGTATTCAGACAGATAGAGTGACACAGACAAACACACACACACACACGCGTAGACACACACACAGACACACTGCCAGGACTTCTCCTTTCATACTCACTCACATGTGCATTCTATAGAATGGGCCACCTATTGCATTACCAGTGTAGCTGTTATCCTGTTACAAGACAAAGGTTGTAGG
>CABFOQ010012285.1:8352-39461 GCA_900660455.1 Gephyroberyx darwinii | reverse complement strand
AGATAGGCTCCTGAAAACTGAGCAACAAGATGCTCCAACAATACAGACATGAATTTAACAAGGAGCATTCAACAGTTCCCCACCAGTATGGGAGGCAGTCGGCGGCTGAATGTTATTTACTCTGTTGGGCAGCTGCTGTCTCTGAGTGGCTCAAACACAGATATCAGGTCTCAATGTGCGGTGAGAAGATTGAGAACACACCCCAACTCAAGCAGCTCCCCATCTATGAGATAAGATGGGTATGCCCTTACTTGACTGCCGAGGACAGAATTTAATGCTTGTGTTCACGTTGTATAATGGTTTAGCTGAATAGTAATCTTTCTCTTATAGTACAGCACAATAAAGTGCTTTATAAAGAGAAAATAGGGGATGAATAAAATAACTTCAGATGTTTTTACTGTGGTTAATGTGTGCAGGAGTGAGTGTGCACAAAGAAACGTACAGGCCTTTGGCATGTTGCTGTTTGTCCATTACCTCACTTTATACCACTTTATAGAGCTAAACTGTCCACCGACCTGCTCTGCACCCTCCCACAACATAAGACAATGTGGACATTGAATAATCTCCCAAATTCAGTCAAAGCCAACCATTACCATGGCTTAGCACTAGCAGCACACTCAGCACCTTTTATTTTTACTGCCTGCTGCTAGCTATTCTGAGCCTCACATCTGTATAGCTAACCCAGCTTGAATCTACTCAAAACACAGATGCTCGCACAATCAACAAAAAAGTTCTGTTTTATCTCTGTCTGTTTGTTAGATTGATTAGCATTACATACAGTTGTTTTTCCTGCATAAGTGGCTCCTAAAATATGGTCTGATCTTCATCTAAGTCACAACAACAGATGAACACAATGTGATTTTTACTGAGCATATTGTTCAAACATTAACCTAAGCTGGAATAAGCATGTCAACCTTTAGGATAATGACTTCTATGAAAGGGGCTAGTTGAAGTCAGGCGATCCAATCACTGAGGTGAATTCAGGTATGGGTTAGAGGTGTCCTGTCAGAACCCCCCCCCCAAAAAAGAGATCTGTTTAAGTGGAATATGCCCCAGTCAAAAGAGATTTCAAAGGACCTCCGGAGAAGAGTTGTTGAGGCTCATCAGGCTGGAAAAGGCTACAAAAGCATTTCCAAAGCCTTGGGCCTCCATCAGCCTACAGTCAGACAGATTGGATACAAATGGAGAAAATTCAGTGCCATTGCTGCTCTCCCTAGGTGTTGGCGTCACAGCAAGAGCACAATGCATAATGGTTACCCTCAGTTGTTACCCTAGGGTAACTTGACCCTACCCAAGGTTCAAGAGATTCAAGAGATCAACGGTTCAAGCAGGCATCTCTTGAACTTTCTAAGTCTGTGTCCACAAGTCCACAGTAAGAAAAACGCCAAACATGAGTGGTGTTCATGGGAGGATACCATGGGTTGAGGTTATTGTTACTAAATCTCATGGTTCACATACTTTTCCCCGTCCAAGCTGTTAACCTTTGAACAATATGTTTAATAAAGACATGCAAAAGCACAAATGTTTGTTTTATTTGTTAAATTCCATTGTGTTGATCTATTTTTATGACTTAGATGAAGATCAGACCATATTTTAGGAGCCATTTGTACAGAAATGCAGGTAATGCAAAAGTGTTCACAAACTGTATACACTGCTTTTGCCTTACTTTTGGTGATAGTCTAGAAAGCACACACTTTATCACCTAAAACACTACCCACACGCAAGACCATGCACCCAAACGCAGTCTGTTCTTTTCTATCAGTATCGTGCCAACTCCTCCACCTTTACAAATATGATAAGAGCAAAGCTGCAAGAACTCTCCCAGCATTATGGTAATGGTTAACCAGATAATTCTTTTAGGGGTGGGAAGTGAAAACAGTCAGGACTTATTCGAGCTAATTTGTGTGCTTGCATGCTCTCAATGAATTGAATTCATTCATACCAGGACGCAGAATGGAGGAGACACTGCAAAAAGAGCAACCAGAGATGGAAAACCAAAATCCTGATGAGAACCAAGGTAACATTGGACTTTTCATTGCTTGAAATCAAGTAATTTTACATGCCATGAAGTTGAATAGTACAATAAATGTACAATTAGAGCCTAGTTTGGGATTTGCAGGCTGTTTTATCTATAAATTAAGATCTACTGGTATTTTTTTACCATATCTCTTACTTCTAGTGTCTTATAGCTAAACTAGGATACAAAAACATTCTACAAATAAGAGACAAGTAGAACATTTAGCTTGTCTGTGGCAATGTATTGTAAAACCTAGTGAACTTGCCATACGTCTTCCGTCACGGTCATCTTACTCCAGTGGGTTGTTGGCAGACACAACATCTATAAATCAAGTCTTTATATGCCATCAATCAGTCACATTAGCCAGGCGTGTGTAAATGCAAAGCTTGTGAAATCATGTAATGACATCAAATGCTTTCCTGAACCAGTGGTTACTGATATATTATGCTTTTATAATATATTATGCTTGTAATTTCAGAGTAAACAATCATGTGTATTGTTGTTTCTACATTTATTAGTCTGGTTTCTCTGGGTCGCTGTTTTATAGATGGGATCCGTCGCCGGCTGCGGGACAGGGATCTTCTCAGGAAGAGAAGGGCTGAAGCAGAGGAGAAGGAAACTAGCCAGTGGACTTATGGGTAAAGTTATCGAAGAGAGCAGTCGATGTTAGGACAGTGAACTACATCGACAGTTAAGCATGTTTCAAATAACTTGTTGGTTTACTGTAGTGCCCTTCCCACACTTTTGAATCGTTTATCCAATGGCTTTATTGATTAGATGGCTTATAACAGTGTAATGTTACAATAATAAATCATCATTCTGATGATGGAGAGTAAAAATAGTTTTTTATAAGGTCCAGTAACTTGACTAACCAACGTTGCTTTTTAACATGGGTTTGCATTATAGCACACTGTACTTTACAGTGAGTGGTGAAAGCATTATCAGTAGTCTGGCTGCTTATCAGTCCCCTGGTTTATATTGAATATGGAGCAAGAGGAAACCAAAGGTTGCTCTGGTGTTTCTAACTATTGACTCCCCAGATCCAGGTCAAGGACTTTGCACTATTAGCTTTGAAAGTATCACAAAGAGCTGTATCCATGTCCACTGCTGAGGTTGATTACATTTCATTGTACTCTGTCTGGAGAGTAGGAGGAAAAGACCAAGAGGTGAGGAGAAGAGCAGCACAGGGAAGAGAGGGAGGCCAAAGAAGACTGAGGCCAGGCCAGAGATTCCTGTCCCTCAGGAGGAGCCAGCAGTGGTTCAAGAAGCTCCTGCAGTAGTGGTGGTGCCTGAACCTGCGGAGGTCATCCCAGTTCAAACATTACCCTCTCTAACCACCTTACTTTCTGTGCGCCGTGACCCACTGGATTCGCAACCAGCATATGTCCCTGCTGCCCCTGGTCCAATACCTGTCCTTGCCCCTACTTTAACACCTTCCCCAGCTCTTGCTCCAGCTCCAGCTCCCCTGACCCTGGCCTTTGATTCAGCACCTCTCTCAGTCTCAGTTCCTGTTCCAGCTCCTGCCAAAGTTTCAGAGACAGCTCCAGCTGCTGCCTCAGCTCAAGCTCCTGCCCAAGCTTCATCCCCAGATGCTGCTCTGGGCCCAGCCCCAGATGCTGCTCTGGACCCAGACCCAGGCCTGTCCCAAGACACAGCTCCAGGCCTGTCCCAAGACCCAGCTCCAGCTCCTGCCTCTTTTTCAGCTCCTTTCCAGGTAGAGGCCATTTACACAGAGCCACAGGGAAGGGAACTTGACCAGGTCCTGATTGAAGACTTGGGCCCAGATGAGAAGGAAGACATCTCTCCATCTCAAGACAAAAGAGCTGACCAAGGTATTAAGAGAGATATGACTGAGGGAGGGAATAGCTTGCCATTGTAGGCAATACCTAAAGCCTTTATAGCATGAAAATGGAAAACATAAACATAAGTGCTTTGGCTGAAGTTATTTTATGACAATAGATGTTTTATCTGGATTTGCACTGTCTGACCTATTAATTACAATTATACTCTCTGTCTTTTGTAGGTTTGAGTGAGGAACCATCTCTCAGCATGCCTGGACAAAATAAAACGTTTCCAACCTTATCCTCTCTGCCATCACAAGAATATCTCCCAGGAAATTAATTCTAAAATACACAATCAGATCCTGCCTCTGTTCAGAACAAGATGCAAGATGCCTAACTACATCCTTATTGGTCAGGTTTTATATTTGAGTACTATTTTGGTTAGCACATTTTAGTATGCAGCCTGTTAGTTGATGAGAGCAAACATGTTAAGCATATGCATTGCTTATTTGATAAATGTATGAATTCAAACCAAACCTGTATACTTATTTATTCTTAGTTTTTGCTTTATTGTGAAGCCTATAAATTCTATTTTGTTCCATGTATTTTGCATTAAGTATACAGCAATTTGTGCCTGCTTCTATTTAAAAGTAAATTGTATGACAATTACTGGTAACTATGTATTTTTAATTGTGGTATTATTTTATAAAAGTTGTTTTTTCATCTAATAAAAGAACACTGCTTTTGGCATCTTTTAACCGTCGTCATTATTATCATCAGCCACAAATCTGCTAAATGTGGCGCATCTTTGCTCAGGGCTACCCTCTGCTGTCTGCAAAGTGAATAAATGCAGTACGGCGCAACATTATCGGTGACCTTTACAACATTAGTGCTTAATTCATACTAGCTGTTATTAGGGCTCTTCGTGCTATATTTACATTACAAAATACAGTAAAATATATACATGAGCAACTGTGATAAATACGTCCATTATTCAGCTGAGAAGCGGGACAGTAAATAGTCACGTGAATGATTACTGGTTGGCCAACAAGAAACCTCCTTGGAAATTACACGTGCTTCCGCATTGAGAGGTGTTTGTTTTCATTTTCGCAGCTAAAAGCTAATTTAATCAGGATTACCTTACATTTTTTTTAAACTCGTTGCTAGTAAAATGTCTCCACTGTGCGACTGTTGTGGGGAGCACGTCAATAAACTAAATCAGCAAGTTTCTTTGATGCGAAAAGAAATCAAGAATCTCAGGTATGTTTGCATGTATCTCGTGGTGCCATGTATCAAGAGAATGACATGTATAACCGTTTTAAAACTGTCTTTTTCTTCTTTAGGCAGTTGTTGGACAGTGCAGTTAGATCTCATCGCAAACATATGACATCCATCCAGTCGGTTGTGTCAGAGATTGGACATGGTGGACTTGATAAAAGCCAACCACCGCCGCCACCACCAACAAAACAAGTTGCATTAGAACAAGGTAAGAACCAGCCAGATAGGACTTTCTTCCGGTCACATATTTCAAAATAAAACCCTTTGTACAAACATAGTGTATTTTTTGCAATCCTTATAAATTAAGTAAGTAACTGCTCAGTTGGGCAAGCGTCTAGGGATACGTTTTGCTGTTTGGCCAGGGGTCGCTCTTTTTCTCCTTTTCCTCTAGTCCCTGTTGTACTGTGCATTGGTAAACTGGATGGCGGACTCACTGTGACACCTGGGGTTAAGCAGTTCCACAAAGCTAACCTCTAGCTAATTCAAGTCTGGTTTCATGAAAATCCTGCCCGAAAATCCCAGAAAATTTTGTTATATATCAAATTATATATATATATATATATATATAAAATTATATATGAAATATTTATTTGTCAAATGATGAAAGTTCTATTCTTTTTAGTTTAGTTTCAAATAGATGTTAAATTATTCCATCCTTGAGCAACCCTAATCTCTTACCAATTCCTCTAATATATAAAAAAAAATCATCTTAATTGTGTTACACTACAGGACACATCCAGACTGTCCCGATTGGTTACATTAGTTCCTGTTTCTCGGTGAAGAACGGGACACCCAGACAGCCCACCATCTGTGGCCCCTCCCGGGCAGTGCTGCGCATCCAGAAGAGTATCTTCAATAACCCGGAGCACGCTCTGGTGGGCCTTCAACAGTACTCCCATGTCTGGTAGGTCACATGCATCTGTTAAATGATTGTGCTTTACCTCAGTATTCCTTACTCTGTACAGGACTATCAAAATTGCACAACTGTACATTGCACTAAAGCTAATTAGCTTATTTCTGCCACTGATATGCACTTACTTTATATTCCTTATATTCTTGATATTCTGAGCTTGTATATTGTATAGTGCTGTGTGCTTCTTTCTTGCTTTGTACACACCCTGCTGCATAACTGCAATGTCCCCTTGGGGACAATAAAGAGCGATCGATCTATCTATCTATCTATCTATCTAAGTGCAATGACTGACAAAGGAATATTGGGATGATCAGCTTAAGTGCTGTTAGTTAGATTGTGTGTGTTTTGCACGTTGTTGAATTTCGGATTATGGTCAAAATTGCCAGGTAATACAATATTTTCAGTAAAGTGTCATTTCAACTTTGAGGAGCAACACAGAGTCTACACAATACCCTTTCAAATATTCAATTTTTTATTGCCTTTAGGTCTGATTAAAAAACAAAAAAAACAAACAAAAAAACCCCCCCCATTAAATCAGACTTTCATTTTCATTTGGATATGGTGACCAGCAAAGTCAGGAAAAAAAGGCTACTCGTTTCTGAAAATGTATTAAAAATTTAAAAATGTAATATTTGCTGCGTAAGTGTTCACACCTTTCATTTAATACCCCCATACCTTTTGATAATAGCTCCAAGTGTGTTTGGATACATGTCTACCAATTTAGCACATCTGGATTTCGGATTTCGGAATTGTCTCCCATTCTATTGCAGAAGAGTTCAAGCTCACGCAAATTTCTAAGGCCCTTCCTATTCACACTCTTGACATATATATATATATATTGTATATATGAAAAAATATATATATATCACTTTTCATATATATACTGTATATATTATATCATCAGTGTTTCTTTTCTCCATTTTATTCCTACAGGATCATGTTTCTCTTCCACAAAAATGGGCACCTGAGTTACAAAGCCAAAGTGAAGCCACCCAGACTGAATGGTCAAAGGGTTGGTGTGTACTCTACACGTAGTCCGCACCGACCCAATGCATTGGGCCTAACTCTGGCTAAGCTGGATAGAATTGTAGGTGAGCATCATCAACACAGGATGTTGTGGAACATCCAGTTGAACATTAGTGTTAACTGCTTGTAAATGGGATATACTGACACACTAAATGGTTCTGCAGTCATATTCAAGAACAGCAACAAAACAGCTGACTCTGATTGAGAGTGATACTGTCCTATGTAGTGTACTCTATTAAACAGTCACATGTCTGACTTCATGTTCCAGGTGATACAATACATCTGTCAGACATTGACATGATCGCTGGCACCCCGGTTCTGGACATCAAACCCTACATCCCTGAGTATGACTCCCCCCACACTAGGGTGGGCGTGGACTTAGAGCCTTATGAATCGGACACAGACCAGCCCCAGGTAGCTGCTGAGTCGACCAATACCTCAGACTCAGAACTGGATGCTCAGTTGAACTTGCAGGGCGAAAGAAGGGGTAGCCATTGCAATGTTGACCCAAGGAGTTTCCTCTCCAGAGACAAAGTTGATATCCCAAGTACAGATGATTCCATATGCTCAACTTCTCCCATTGGCAATGCTTATCCTTCCCTGCCCAAAGACCTTGCCACTGTGCTGGAGGATGTCAAGGTGTTTGTGACCCAAGATGACCTTTTCCAGTTGAGCTCTGTGGAAAAGTACAAAGTTTCAGATTCACCTAAAACCAAGCTACCAGAGTTGATGGTGGACAGCCCTTGCTATGGGGAGGAGGCCTATAGTACCATTGCTGGTTGGATCAGGGAGCCCCCTGTTACTAGTCTAGAGGTGCGCTTCACCCCCCACGCTGAGAGGGAATTAGCGGACTTCCTGCCCCCACACCCATCTGGTAAGCCAATTTTGTAGACTTTGGTAGAACTATTCTAGTTTGTCATTTGAATTTATTAGGAGAAGCGTCCTGTCAGCTAGGGAAAAGAGATGTGGTGCTTTTCTCCACAAGAGGGCGCCATTGTGACAGGTGCTAATGAAAGCAGTCATTTAGAGTAGAACAGAGTGCTGCTGCTAAAAATACCTTGTTGCCTCACAGGACCTCCTGGAAGCGACAAACCCAGGTTCAAGTTTCTGCGCGGCCCGGAGGAAGCTGTGGCCGCCATCAGAGGGGTGCTGTCAGCAGACCCTCGGTCAGTGTACAGGAGAACGCGCTGTGGAGACAGACTATTCTTCTTCACCCTGGACACGGCTGACATCACCTGCTGGTTTGGACAAGGTTTCGCTGAGGTACTGCGGGTCCGACCACTGGAGCACAACTTGGCCTCACCATGAGAAACCCTAGATCTAAGAGCTTTAGTGAACAGTCTCACTTTTCATGTGCTTAGAGAAACAGAACAGACTGCTCAACTGCTCCTGACCTCGATATTGATATTGATTTTTTTATATGATATGATATTTTCCTGGGATTTCCCTACTTACAAATGTGCGTTTGAGATTAATGATTGATCATTTACATAGCCGCAATACAAGTGATTAGTTAATGCTGTATGACAACAATAAGCAAATAAAATGGATATTTGGAAATGACAGACTGGTTGTTTTTCTTTGTTTTATGTAAATGTTAACTGACAGGATGTTTTAATAGTGCAGAAATGTAGACTATGTTAGTTTTGATTGTTTATATCTCATGATCAGGTACAAAATCTATGAATAGAACTACTTTTTTGTACATACAAATAGTAGTAGTAATTCTCCTTTTTTCAAATAATAACTTGCCCCAGGCATCTTTATGATGGTGTAAATTATGTTATCGATATAGAGTTTTGTATGGTAAAGGCGTGTTCTTTACTTTTTGTGTCTACATTTTCTGTCACAATGTGTTAAAAAGTTTTCCCAATTCCCTGTGCTTTGTCTTAATTTTCAGTAAGTAAATTGCCCTCAATCCCTAGTGAAAATAAGCTGAATGATCAACTTCTCATTGTTGCATAAGTGGAGCTTTTTGTTCATTGCTCTAAATTACTACTGGTACCACTCCCTCTATCAACATGAAATCACTCTTCAGCAACCAGAACTTTATTTTGTGTGTGTGTGTGTGTGTGAGAAAGAGAGAGAGGGAGAGTGAGTGAAAGTGGGGCTGCAAGGATACAAACTAAAGGTTGAGGGAAAATAAAGAGCTGGAGAGGAGATGGTCACTCTCAGAGCACTTAAGAGCCAAGCAACTGAAAAGAAAACAAATTCAACTACAGCTTGTTAGTGGATTTTAATGAATTCTTTTTGGATATTTTTTAGTATTTGCTGTTGGGCTTTTGATCATTGAATGAGACTGTATAGTAACAATTGTTGCAATTGTTCTAGTTTTGTAAATATTGTTACAGCAGTTCTAGTTTTGATGGCTTAATTCCTAATAAAATAAAACTCCAACCATTAGCATACACTCTATATTAAAATTTGTGTTTTTGCAAATGATAAACATAATGCTCACTTAATAGTTTGTAATAGATATTTCACTGATTTCACAAACTCCATCAAAGTCTGACTAAAAGTACACCTGAGACTGACAACTAACAATGACAAAGTACAGCTGTTGACAAAATACACCTGTGAGTTTCCTATGGCAAATCAGAGAGTTAACACAGTTGGGAGTGTATTTTTCCTCAATATTCTAAAGAAAGTTTTCTAGTAGCAGCAACAAAATTTACCACCGATTTAGTAATATAAGAGTAGAGATTTTAGCTTCCTATGGAGGGCAGCACTACGCCCAAGTGTCTAGTCTGTGCCAAAGTAAAAGAAGCAGAAGCAGTAGAAGAAGAAGAACGGACCAATAGCAGAGCAGATATTTGTGTTTTGAATGAAACGCGGTTGAAGTTGACGGCTGAACATCAGGTTTGTTTACCTTATTCTTGTCGCTTTTGCAAATGTGGTTAACGTTGGCTAACGTCTTGAGGATAATTTTTACGATATTTTAAGGGTTGTCTCGTGGAATTCATTGTTAGGTTAGTGGGATAAATTACCATCGTGGGGCGTTTGGAAACTAACGTAACGTTAACCAACGTTACGTTGCCTCCCAAGTTAACTAGGCTAAGTCCTAACAATATTCTTAACAAGCTAATGTCTTAAATTAGTGTTACGTTATATATCCAAGTTACTATACCAGCCACTAGGCAAATAAGGTTACTTTAGCCAGCTACCACGACTAAAAAGTATAATGTCAGTTGCTTTCTTTGGGGCACCAACAGTTAGTCAGCTAAGCTAGGTTTAATAGCGTTTTAGCTAGGTTAACGTTGTTCTATGTCAGAAACAGACTTAATGTTAGTTTCATTTCACCATCGATCAATCGACCAGTTATAAGGGGACTAGGGTTAGGTGGACCAAGATTTGGTTTTCAAAGCACATGACCACCAAGATGATTGTTTTTCTCTATTTGCAGGTGCACAGCTAGTCTTCCTAGCACTCCGTAATGTCTTCAAGGAAGTCAAATTCAAATGGGCAGGGCTTGGTAAGACTGCTACTCGGCACAAGAGACACAATATCAAATTGCATTTGAGCAAGCTGATAATATTTTGTTCGTCTTTTGTTCATATTAGCCTTCCACCAGATGTGGAGAGCGCACCCCTTTGAGAAGTCTGCAGAATGAAATCCTGCCTGTTTCAACTCCATCCTCCAGGCTTAAACCTATCTCCCTGCCCAATATGGATGCTGTTAAAATGACAAAGGTAAGTGTAGACTAGCACCTGAAAAGCACTGCCCCTGTCTGTTTTCTTTGTCTCTTTGAATACTCTTTCTAACTCTCTACTCAATCTAATCCACAGAGTGATTTTCCTCTCTGTGACCCAGACCAATACTTGCACTCTACTCCATCAACCAAACTGATAGAAGCCAGTTCTTCTATCTTAACTGAGGAACTGATTACTACTACTGAGACAGCTTGTGTACTGGGAGACATAACATTTAAATCCTTCATCTGTGCTGGTGGTGAGGTTGAGATTTCAGGCCCTACAATGTTGACAGAAGACAGTATTGTTTTACCTAAGGATCAGACTACGAACACTACCAGCACTTGTGAAACAGAAGATACAGTCATCTCTGACAGCATGATGCCCCAGTCATGCAATGACCACATGGAACATCCCTATTATAATCCTGAAAGAGATGCTTCCTTGGGTATCATTAATGCAGCATCTCTCAGTGAAATTTCAAACATGAGACCTGCTTCTGGCAACTTAGATGATACACGTGCCACACAAGGATCCAGAGTTTTCCAGAATGACTTCTGTGGAGAGGAGGATGTCACTTTTAAATCATTCACCTGTGATGGAGGTGAGGTGGAAGTTTCAGATTTCACCAGACTGCCAGATGAGACTATCTGTTTGCCTAAGGCAGAGCTTGGGGAGTCCTTACAATGCAACAGTGTAAATTCAAGTGTTTTTCCTGATGACTGTGGCCAAGAATGCCAAGTGGAATATACAGATCATCCCTATTGTAGCAGTGAAAATGGTCTGGCTTCTTCTATCACCCCCCTCAACACCTTCTCTGAGACTCCAGATGGTATTGAAATACCTGCTAATGGACTGAGTGACATAACTTATAAATCATTTGTCTGCACTGGTGGGGAGATTGAAGTTTCAGATGGCACCAAACTTGCAGATGAAACCGTTCCTCTACTGACCGGACAGTTTGCTAACACCAGTGTGTCATACAACGACAGCATAAACCTAAGCATTTTAGCTGTTGACTATAACCTGCAACCCAGTAATGACCATTCAGATCACCCCTATTGTAATATTGAAAGTGTATCATCTCCAAGTGGCAACGAGCCATTACCATGCACTCTTGATGCTCTTGTTGAGGTAGAACAAGCTAGTCTGGTGGTAGCTGGTGACCAGACTGAAAGACGCAGAGAGGTCATGTCCCATTCTTCCATCTGTGCAGAAGGCGAAGTTGAACTTTCAGATGGCACCAAACGGTCAGAGGAGCCTTACCCTCTACCCAGCGACCAGGCTGTGATCTGCCAACTCCCATGCAACAGTGTACCTGCTAGCATCATACAGGGTCACATCCAAGAAGATTGTGAACACCCCAACTGCCATGTGGAGGGTGATGAAGCTGTGTTAGATATTGCCCCACCAACTATTGGTGTATCCTCACTGGCTCATACATCTATAAAGGCAGCGAATGATGTAGATGTAAACTGTCAAGTCCAGGAAACCTCAAAAAAGGATGTGCATGCTGAAGACAGTGCATTATCTTCCATGCTTCAGGGCGCTGAGTCTTCTGTCTGCAATCAGCTTGAGGCTTTACCAAGGACTTCCATACCTGTGGAAGTGCAGGGTTATCCAGAATGTGACTCTAATGTGCATTCCAAGAGTGGAGCTCCGAAGTCCAGTGGTTCAAAAGACAGTGCCCTAGGCTCCTCTGGAAATGGACCTGTTCTTTCTAACTCTGCAGAAAAGCCACATGCAGAGAACCTCTCAGATGTTCGGAAGGAGCTGCCAGAATTTCCCTCGGTAGTAACTGCTTTGCAGTTTGAACTCCCCAGTCCAGTCATTAGGGGAACCCCACTAACCAGAAAACAGACTCCAGGGGATTCTGCTTTGGACCATTATTTGGCTGAAGATTGTGTTCTGGAAGGTGAAAAGAGCTTTGTGGCCCCTGTTATCCCAGACTCCACTGCACTATGGACAGGGCCCTTGGAGAGCCCCATGCCTTGTCCATTGTTCAACTCAACAGCACTACGTACTAGATACTGTCATAAGACCCAGCCAGCCTCGGTCACAGAGAGAGTTGAGGGTAGGGATGAGAAGCCCTGTGCAGTGCCTCTGACTGAAGTGGAGAAAGAGGTTTTGGATATCCCCTTGATTCCTAATGGTCCCCTGCAGCAGCAGCTCCGGCAGATGGCCGAGTTCCTCATCTTGGCATCAGGGAAGATGGACCCTGCTGCTTTCTCTACTCCTGCTCCACCTGCTGTTGCCTATGTGGCCACATCAGCGGGTAGTACTCCCGCAGAATCCCACAGTGTCTGTGTGGGCACCACTCCTGTGAAGCTGGTAGACCGCAGCTTCAATACTTCAGGCCAGTTTGAGAGGAAAAGGGAGTTCTCTGTGGTTGACACCTGCACTATTACTGACCCTCTCCTGTGGAAGTAAGTATAAGCCCTGAAATTGCTATTTAGTTTATATTACCAGTGATAATTTTTGTTTCTTTCTTTGTCTGTTTCTCTCATACCTTCTGTTGATGTGGTCTCAGTCTACCCCCAGGCAGCCTGGAGTGTCTCCCCAGAGAAGAGCTGGAGCAGAGGCTGAGGTCCAGCATGATCATGGTGGAGGCCCTGGTGCAGCAGTTGGCTGCAGCCAGGGTACATGGATGTCCTGCTGTGGGCCCTGTGCCCTCAGAGCTCAGGGACAAGCTAGTGCAGACAGACCGTACTGAACTCAATCAGGTAAGGGCAGTTATGGACAACTTCAGGTGTTTAACAAAGCCAACATTGACTTAAGAGTTGTGACCCAGGTTTTAGATCATATTTAGTGTTATCCTTTTTTCCTTTTTATTGACTTTTCATGGAAGTAATATTTGTTTCATCTGTTGATTTTATGTATGTATTCATTTTAATAGACCACAACATACAGAGACCTATATATGACGGCGCTGGGCAGGATTTGTGAGTTGGAGCTGGACGAAAGTTCTCTACAGAGCCTCATCCAATGTATGCAGGACACTAGGATCACCATGGTGAGACCCATGCTCCATGTGGAAAAGTTGTTTGAGGCAGCTGTTTTCTTGTCCCTTAGTAATGTTGAACTGAGTGGCTTTGTGTGTATTTGTCCCAACAGACTGCTTTGAGTTCTGACATGGATGCAGCTCTCTCTAACATGAACCAGATAGGAGACGTTGTCAGAGAGGACCATCATAGCCTCGTTACACAGGTAAACACGCCTTAGTCGTGTGTCATGACTTCTACTGCTTTTCCTATTTGTCTAATTAGTCATTGGGCAATTATGTGTTGCTATTTGTGTATACCGCAACATTTTTGTATGTTTACGTGCTATAAGTGAGTTTACCGTGTGTATTGCCCTTTGCTGTTCAGTATGGTCACATGAAGTCCCTGTATGAGAAATCAAAGGAGACACAGGCTAGGATGATGCAGAAGGTCAGAGATGTTCTTCAGCACAGAGAGGACATGAGGCAACAGATGGAAACAGCCCTCACAGCCAAGGAGGCAGTAAGTGTTTCATCTGTAATTGTTTTGTGGCCTTAGTAGCTGGAGGTCGTTTTTGGTTTTGGTTCCACATGTATCCACATCCTGGTCCCAATTTTGGTTCTACTGCAGGTTGCAACGCTAAAATGATTCTTCGTCTGGTATTTTGTTATGATAAAGGCACTATTTCTAAACACTGGCCTATACTTGGATCAACGTATAGGCAGCACACTTGGGGAAGAACCTAAATCTCAATGTCCAAAGTTATTTCTGACATTGTGAGTGTACTGTGTGCTTTTCACACCAGTCTTCTTCTAGGACTATTCATCCTAAAGTGTGTCTGATGGTATTTTTAGGCCTTCAGTGTGGTGGAACAGCTGAGAGGGCACTGTGCCATGCAAATCTCAGAGCTGGAGGAGAGTGTGGGGTCTTCTCAAGAACTCATGGCTGCTCTAACCAAAACCTACCCAGAACAGGTACAGTCAACACACATGCATGAACAGCATTGCAATCCTAGTCAGCATAACATTCATTTTATGAGTCTGATTTCATGGTTTTATTTTCTTCTATCAATGCAGGTTGCATTAAACAAGGCCTATGTGGAATCCCTCAACTCAGCTTCTGATCTTTTGACCAGAACCATGGATGACCAATCCAGTTTGACAGAAGAGGTCAGGGCAATTTGCTATTTGTCTTTTTACATAAGAGATTCAAGTTAGTGCTGGAGGCATGTAACAATATCTTCATACAGAACATTGTGATAGCTGAAAGGTTTATGTCAGTTATAACTATAACCTGATATAACCAAGTATATACAACAAAACTAACAAGGTTTTCTCATATACCATTTTGTTTGAATTGCAGCTTAATCTGTGATACTGTGGCAATAGCTCAATATTGAATCATAGCATTACCCCATTTATGTGGTGGATGTATGGTAACAACAATTACAACTTTGTTTTAAAAGAATGATGCTCAGCTTGTTGCCTGTTGGTCATTTCCTCACAGCTCCAAACAGTCTGGTGCCTTCTCCAGAAGACTGCTCCCATGCTTTTGAAGCTGAACGAGAAGGCAGCAGCTGCTCTGAGAGAGAGGGACCAGCATCTCTTTGCAAGAGACGAAGCTGTTGAGGAGAGAGAGCAGGTCAGGCCACTATCGTTTGGGATGCTTAATGCCCTGCACTTTTGTTCTCTTTGTACCTTGTAAGAATGACTTTGTTTGGCGTGATGATTGGTATCTCAATCAACTTGTACTCAATAGATCCAAGAGGAGTTGAACCAAGCCAATTTGAATCTCCAAGATGCCAGTGAACAGATTGGAGACTTAAATCTACAGGTGACCATCATGACCTCAGGTAAAACAGAAACACTAAACATGAACTCTACTTGCTTTAACTATTCATTTCACTCTACCATTTCATTTCCTGACAGCGTTGTATACTGTGAAATTGTTTTCTTACATTAAGCTATGTATTTGCAAACATTTCTCTTTTCACTGTACTCTACTTCAGAGATGGGTGTGCTACGTCAGAAGCTGAGTGAGGGAGGGGAAGAGAGGGCTCAGCTGGAAAGGAAAGTGACAGAGCTGTCTGCCACAGTTTCTTCCACCCTGGCCTCCTACACCTTCCTGGAGCAGGCCCTCGGCGTTGAGACAACCAAGTAAGATCACCACAACACTGGGCTGTTGATGGCAAAACTCATATATTATTATATATAGTATATTATGATAGTGAAAGATTTGTATGAAGAGGAAGCTTGAATAAACAAAAAAATACTCATATGCTAAAATGCAGCATTCTAGTACTCAATCTTTAGTTTTTTGGAATATTTGATAATATATTATTGTTTTTTTAGGTTGCAGCAGTCATCAAAAGACATCCAGCAAGCCAATGACAGGGCAGACGAGTAAGTGACGATTGTGATTTAGTCTAATTAACTACACTAATTTAGAAATTTCCAGCCAGAACTGTTTAAAAAAAAAAAAAAAATCTATTTGCATGCCCAGTAATTTCTATGATCTACTTAATTTGTAGTAGTAGTAAAGTGATCACTGTTTCATTTACAATCATGCAGCTAGCTGTGTGAAAATAAGCGGTGCAGGGCCACCACAATGAAGTAAATGTTCTCACGATCATGGAAAAGCTGCAAAAGTAGTGGGATTTAAAAAATGTAAAATTATGGATCACATGCATGTAGTTTTGGAAATGTCATGGAAATTTGTTGATCCAAATCAGAAATTGCCTGATAGTATCGGTCGTAAGTGATAGTTGTAGCCAGAAATAAGACCTGGGAAGTTCAGATCAGATATTCAACGTAAAAACATGTGATATTTTCAACATAGACTCAACAACAACAATACAGGGCATGGAAATTTTGCTACATCATGGAAAAGTCATGGAGTTTGATTAGCAGAAAGGTGTATGAACCCTTTGGATATCTATATTATCATATATGGACAGTTGCTGTTCCTTTACAAAGGGCCCTTAAACTGCAACACATAACTGGAACAGCTTCTGGAATGGGGCCAGAGGCAAAGTTACCCCCACTCCCCCACATATAGAAAAAAAATCTTCAGGAAACACTGGAACAAACTCAACTCCCATCTCCTGTTGTGTCTCCATGTTCAGACTGGAGGCATCACTGGCCCAGTCGCAGCAGCATGTGTGTGAGCTGAGCCAGGCTCTGGCCCATAGTGAGGAGCAGCTCAGCCAGCTGCAGACCCTCTCTCACACACAGAGCCTGCAGATCCAGCAGCTCCAGGATGTCTGCACACAGCTCAACAGTGTGCGGGAAATGAATGAGGTTAGCTTGTGGTGTGTGTGTGGTGTGTGTATGTCTTTCTTCAGAACTTTTTCCTGTGTATTCTGTTGGCACCATTATGCTAAAATGGGCTCAGTGTATCTGTAAAATTCCTCCAGTGCCCTTGTATATTAATGGGAAAATGCAATGAAACAAAATGTACATATAGTATTACCATGATCTTGTCAATTCAATACAAATGTGCACACATGAACATTTTTCTCCCAATGATAGAAACTATAGCAACAAGACGCACCTGTGATGTCATCAAGAGACTGGAGTTACTCCTCTGAAAAGGATTTTGTGGACATAGGAACATTTATTTGGGCTTATACACATATACATTAGGGCTGACACCTAATAAAGTAGCCAAATCACCAAGGTGAAAAATCATTTTGTCCACAAAGTGGGTCTCCAATATGTGTACTCCAAAGGAGTTTCATTCTACATTATAAGAAAGGTGGTCTCTAAATCAGCTAACTATAACAACTGATCTAAGGGTGTAAAAAAAAAAAAAGTGAAAAGTAAAATTTCTTTGTAAATGGAAAAAACAAATATGTTGTATCTGTAGTGGTTGGTTAATAGCCAAGATCAAGTTTATACCCTGTGGTTTTATTTATTTATCTATCTATCTAGAGTCTATATAGCCTGAGGTAATTGATTGATTGATTCAATTGGTTCCCTCAGGGACAGAGAAAAAAGAAAATGTTTTCTCCTGTCACAGAGTGCCTAGTAAAAGCCATTGACCTAACATCAATTATTACAGAATTTCTTTCAATACAGAATACAACCATTTTATTACCGTGCCCACTTCTCACACCATTGGATTCTATAACTTGTTGCAAAGTTTTGTGAATCCACAGATCATCCCTAGTCAGTGGAACAGAGCTCTGCAACATGTCACCCGATGACAGGACGTTTTTGTGTATTGTCTGCCTTTGGGAGAGAATTGTTCATGTACACAATTAGGTCATCATAGGAATAGCTTGTGAAGTCTCTTTTAGGGTGGATGGTTGGTTTAATCTCCTGTTGTATCTGTGTCAGTTCTTGCAGATGGAGAATGAGCTGGCGAGGCAGCAGATGACCGATAGCGAGTGTACCCTCAGAGCCAACCTGCAGGGGCTCAGGGAGAGGAACATCGAGTGTGAGGACCTGAAAGGATCCCGTAATCAACTTCTGTAAGCCTCAATGCATAACACTCATTTTTTAAACTTATAATGAACGTCTGCTGATTTAGATCATATTATAAAGTGCCAATAATTGAATGTGGAATATCGCAGCAGTTTTGCTTTGACCTTTTCAAAAAGCACATCATACTAAACCTTTCCTACTAATGAGTAACATTTTTCCAATGTACTGAGTGTATTCTCAATGAAAAATAATTTCTGTGTATGTGTTCACAGGCTTGAGAACAAAGCATTGAAGGAAGAGCTAGAAACCACGCAGTCCAGAGCTAATGCTACCCAGCTGGACCTTGGAGAGAAGCTGGCTCAGGCAGTTACTGATGTTACCTTGCTGCACCACACACTGCGAGGACTAACCAATGAGCTCTACACAACTCTCAATAACAAGGTAACGTACTGTAACTGCTAAACACAACCAGATATAGAACTCAACCAACTTTCACCACATACTCGTGATCCAAGGTGCTGTAGGTTTTTGTTCTATCCATCTAATCGAGGACTATTTTACAGCTGGAAAGCAAGGTGAATGAAATTAATGAAAACCAGCATTATTCTGGGTCCCGAGGACCAGGATTGAAATCCACTGCCTCAGCAGCAGAAGTTCACACAACTCCCACAATCCTCTTTGCATATTCAAAATGAACTAAATGCCCGGTGAGACTGTGCAGAATCTATACTTGTTTTTCCACGTCGACTTATAAGACTTACTTTTCAGAAACCAGAAACCTCTAACGATAAAGGGTTGCAGCCAATCCTCAACGTTGACCGTCGTCACCCCTCCAGCTCCTTTGTAGACAGCATTATGGTTGCATTAACTGCTGAGAAGGGGGAAGACATGAAAACAGAGACATCTGCTGGACAAGGTACTGTACTGCACCCCAAATGTCTGACGCATTGGCTTGCTCTATGTCTGTCATACGCTCACTCATAGACAAACTAATGTGCACACTCACATGTACTACTACTAATAGTAACCTTTATTTATAGAGCACTTATCAAAGCAGTGTTACAAAATGCTTTACTCACCTTGAGAAGGGCTCTCTCAGATTGAAAGATTGAAACTTCTCAGAGACCATTTCTGCTCATAAAAGTAACCAACTGTTTTGTTACTGTTTTTTTTTTTGTTTTTTTTTCTTCCAAAAACTTTGGACAGGAATGGAAATTCAGAGATTGGTCTGGATTTGTTTAGGGAATGAGATGTCAAAAGTTCATTTCTTAAGGAGAGGTTCAACAGTAACATTGTTAAAGTATGATGGGGCATTACCTGTGATGTGTTCTTTAGTTGTAATTATTTGTTCTGTTTTCTTCAATAATATGTAGTTCTATTCATATCTTTATTGTGTTCTCTGCTACTGCAATGACCCAATTCTCCCACAGGGAATATTTTTATCTAAAGCTCTCTCTGGACGGCATTAGTATTACCTTGTGGGATCTGATGATTAGTAATTACCTCAGGTCATGTCAGCGTCTCCCCCGGTTACTCTGGTAAAACCAATAACCTAATGTATTTTGAGGTAACTCGGACATCCTTGGGTAATGTTATCGTCAAATTACTGACTTTCCCGGCATCTGGATTACAAAGGCCATATAACCAGTGGAGGGGTAGCGCAGTATTATTCTTTAGAATGAATTGGAGCCATTTGTAGAGAGTTTTGCTTGTTCTGTTTTGTGGGTGACTTTGTGTGACCCATTCCCACATTCCCCCATTAAATTATTTTATCATCTGGATGTTTTACTGATTTTACTGATGTGCATGGGCAAGATCAACTTACTGACCTCCCCTGGTAATACAAATGCCATCTGGTGAGGGTTCAAGTTTCATCTAATCGAATCACCTTGGGCAATTAAAAAGTTGTAGTTCACTGTCTCTTCAGTCACCTCAGACATGCCAGAGCCCCAGTGTGAAGCTTTGTTCAGTGAGACGAGCGCCTTCACCCGCATTGCGCCAGTCACCCCTAAAAAGACTTTGAGTGAGGTGGAGGTTGAGCCAGAGGAGGAGCAGAGCAATGTGGCGGAGCTGCTGGCTGACCTGGGCAACACCGTCTCTGAGCTCATCTCTACCCTTAAATTGGTGCAACAGCACAAGGATGCTCAGCTGGAAGAGCTGCACAACACCATGTATGTATCCTGAGAACTGTGTGTGTGTGTCATTGAAATAGAAAGACTTCCTATTGCACTTATTTCATGTGGAATTTGTTTAAGTAGGAAGATGAGAATATGAGTTTCACACTTGAGAAGATGTCTAGAAAAGAGCTTTATTCTTAATTTTACATACACTTAAATAAATGATGATAAATAAAGGCAGCCTATGTGGTGCTTTCTTTATATCATTGTCCAATGCATTGTTCCAGCTTTGGTCTGCAGGGGGAGCAGCAGGCTGCAGCCAGCAAACACAAGGCTGAGATGTGGGAGCTTAAGGATCAGCTCAGCCGTCTGAACAGTCAAGTAGGGCGGGGCAACCTGGCATTGCAGCAGAAGGCTCAGGTAAGAATTATATTACTGCGTTGCTTTCAGCTACAATGACTACCACAGTTTAAAAAGAATGGCTATAAAAGCTTCGACTGACAGGAAGTATCCAGCCAAGCTCAGAAAAAGCCTCACATGTTCCTTAAATACATTTTCTCTTCACACAGGATGAAAAAACGGTGACAAAGTTGTTCACAGAAATAAACGAGGCCCGGGAACTTCTAAATAAACACAAGACTGACAACGGCGTAAGGGACAAAATCAGAATGCTGAAATTCTTTAAAAAAACATCATGAAGAATGCTTTATTGGCCACTTGTTGTGTCCCGCTGTTAGAGTAGGTCGACCGTGTATAACAGTGTGTTTTTTTTCTTTCTCAATTTTGCGTAGGAATTGCGCAAGGAGGTGGCTGAGCTTCGTCGCTCTCTCCAGCAGTCACAGGTGGAGTCTCAGGCTCTCAGGGAAGAGCTGAGGACAGCTGGAAGCCAATCGGCTAACCCAGCACATTTCATGGATGAGAAGATACGCTTACTGAAAGAGGTACTATCCAGCCACCAGATACTCTATAGGAGTAAAGTTGTACATAAATACATGAATGCATCATTTATTATTCTCATCCCTTTCCACTGTCTCTAAAGCTGAACTTTGTGCTTCATTCAAATAATGTTTTCAGCCTATTCCTGCTCATTTCCCCTAACTTCATTCCATCCCTAGGTAGAGAAACTTAAGAGGAGCCTTCAGGAGGTGGAACAGGCCAGGGCTAAGCTCCTGGAAAGAGCAAAGAGACATGTAAGTACCTGGAGGTAGATGAAATTGTCTTCATGCATGATGCCAGTCGAGCTCAGAAATGTCTTTAAAGCGAGGAAATGAGCCATTCTGTGTATGATCTTATGTCTCTACAGCAAGTTATCCACCAAACCAACGAGCAGAAAATGGAAAGTGAGCTTCGCATTCTAGACAGCATGATTGATAGAGTCAGAAAGGTGAGAGGTGGATCTTGTTTTTGGTTTGATGCCTTTTAATACTGTCTTGTGTATTTGGTATGTTGTCGAGTGTATGGTATGGATACTTAAGTAATGGATGTTTTCTTTGTTTTCTCCACACAGACCTTGCAGTCCGTGCCAGAGGTAGTGAAGAACTGTAAAGAGCTCGAACAGCTTGTTGAATATATCGGTTGACGCCATCTTTGTTGTTATTTCTGGTTTTTTTTGTATTTATGCAGTTTAGCTTTTCTTGGCTGAAAGTCTTCTCATTCTTCATTTTAGCTTTTTGTATAATAAAAAATGAAATTTGAAAATAAATGAATCTTTATTGTTAGTAATGGTGTCTTTTTTTCTCTCCTACTTGTTCTTTGCTACAGTATAAGAGCTAAGGTGTACAGTTAAAAAACATTTGTGTGTCCAGTTTGGGACAACACACACGATGTTACTTTTTAACACAATGTGTGAATGGTAACACATTTGGATACAATATGTCATCATATGTTATGTTGAAAAGTAGCACAGATGCGTGTTGGCCCAAACTAGACCAGTGTGTATGACATCCTTTTAGTGGTATTACATTGGTTTTCGTTTTCTCCACCAGGTGGCAGTCTAGTAGAAGTAAAAGGTCTAATGTATGTAATTATTTTCCTTGAAGTACTTTAAGAGTTGCTTTTAATGACAAGTGTTATAATTGTGTTATATTTCTGCTTTTGATTATATAGTGTATATATCCTATACATTATAGGTTGATGAATGTTACAACTTTGATTCAGTATATGCAGTTGTATAGTTTATGCAGTGTGCAAGTCCTGGAAATGTCTTAAATTATATTAAATAAAATAAAGGCCCCAAATGGTCCTGACCTAAATATAGCATTTCAAGTCTTAAGTCTTACATTCAGTTGCAGAGGTCTTTGTGGATGTTTTTGTTGTGCTGTTCTTGTGTTGAGAAATAGTTCCGGTCATGCAGACCATATGTTGTTTTCATTTCCAATTTTTTTTCAAATGTGAAATTCCAAGTGGTCTTAGTCTTAAAAAGTCTTACATTTGCTTGTATTAGCACATTCATCAGTCAATAGTAAAGGAATATTTTCCTTGGTGGCGTATGGCTGATATTTCATTGTGTTGCTTTCCTCTTATAAAAGCAGTTTAAACTGAGTTCAGTAAAAGAAGAAAGTTGTACACAGTAAAAATCAAACTTTTATACTCACGAAAAAATTTTTTTTTCCAAATGATGTACATGTTTTAATTTTAGGTCATGACAAGAAATACAGTACATAAAGAATTTCAATCAGAATGTATTGATATGTGATTTTTCCTTACTGCAGATTTCAGCAGTTGTCAGTAAAAGTCAGACAGCTGCAATCATTCATGTACAATTGTCTAATGTGCTATACTCTCTGTCAAGCTCCACCTCACTGCTACTCAATGCACAGTAGTTTGCCCTTTTATAGACACATCTGACTGACTGCTTGAACAAATACCTGTGGCATTTTATCAGGACAATTGTCCTACACAGTCAAAATATGCCGTGTTCTACAACGTATTTTATTTAAATTCCCATGCTTGTGCAGTGTATGAAAAGGTTGCCCTCAAAATAGGTCTCATGCTATCCTGTAAATTTATATTTTACTGAGTTTAAAGCACTTTAATAAATTTATGACACGTTTGTTTCTTAGAAAAGCCAGAACTAGAAACGTGCTCTATATCATGCAACATGCTAAACACAGTGCTGATAATTCACACTGTTCATATTTTCAATATTGTCCATACTGTATATATCTTAGCATATTCATATCTAACCCTTACTGTTGATTTAATATTTATATTGCCACTATACATATGTACATACTCTGCACTTTATTGCTATTTGCGCTTCTGGTTAGATGCCAAACTGCTTTTCGTTGTCTCAGTACTTGTACTCTGTTCAATGACAATACAGTTGAATCTAATCTAATCTAATCTAATCTAATCTAATCTAATAAACAGTGTCAAGCAAATCTTTGCTGTATATGGACTTCATTATTGTTACCTTGAGAGAACTTCTCGTTTGTCGTAATAATTCTATCAGTGAAATTGTCGGCAGATTCATTACTGTCACCCTCATCTAATTCACCTAGCCAGCTTTAAAGGTTCAACTGCACTCCAGTCTAACAACATGTCCACTGTAATGTCCCTAGGTGAAGATGGAGTGTTTAGAAGAGGTCTACTCATTGCTGGCAGCGAAATCTCTCTTTGTTTGAAAAAATCAAGTGCATGCACTGCAATAAAGAGTTTCCTTATGTGCCTCATCTTGTCTCGTGTGTAATCTTATCTCGGTATCATAATGGGACTTGTGTTTGGATAAAGGACTTGCACTATTTAGTTTTATGGGTTAGAATATCAGGTTCCAAGTCAATTCATTTTCTTGATTAGTGGATCTGTGTGGTAGATTAAGTGTGGCTGTGTTAAGTGCTGTGTCAATGTCTGAACATGATAATTGAGGCCGGTCATGGTGACTGATAATGCTGTGGCTCCAGACAACACTTCAAACCAGGGTAGCGAAACAGGGTAGGCTACAAAGCAATGCAAGCTATCACAAAGGAAGGAATTGGGAGAAGAAAGATTTTGAAAGATTTTTTTTCTGAGGAGGCAAAGCTATTTTACTGGATCTGTCTGTACTCACTATTGTGGAAAATCATACTTTTAATTATTAGAACAATGTTCTCGAGTCTGATTTGACATTTTGGCGTAGTTACTTGAATGGCCAATGGCTGCAATACATTTATAAGTAAGTATTTCTTAAATTTAAAGAACACATACATTTTATAAATTGCATTTATTTCCAAAGGAGGCAACCTAATATATGCATTTACCACTTGCCAACAAAATACATGAAAACACTCAAACACATGTTCTTCAAACAAACCATTTATCACCAAGCCTACGAACACGAAGCACAATAATTTATACAATTTTTTGTATAATTTTTTGTTTTGGATTTGAACTCACCAATAATGTAGAATTAAACTTGCACATTCCACTCATGAAAAAAAGCTGATAATCACAGAAGACATTATGAGAATTTCATGCTTTGATGCTGTCAAGTAGTCTTGACCTTTAAATAAATCGCCATCAATATGGAAAATGTTTTACTCAATATTGGTTTTATAGTAAACTGAAGTGCCTTGCGGTCCATATATTAGTTATATACAGTAGATCACAATGCAAAAGAAGTCTTTTTACTCAGTCTATTCAGTTTTGTGTTTGTCATTAATCACAAGAAAAAGAACAGAAAAATCACTGCAACAGTTCCAGAAATGTCAGGTTCATTTACCATCCTCAAGTCTCTGACATTTTGGTAACTGACATTGGAGATGCCAAAACTTTGCAAGATTCCTCTACATTCTCCTGCATAATCAGTAGCTCAGATAGCAGAAACAAACCTGTCCATATTCCCTGGATATGTGGGGTGTCTCAGGTAACCCCCAGTGTTGGCAATAGGACCTGTAACACCGTTATACTGGGAGAAAGAGCCTAACTGGACTGGGGACGCTCTGCCGTAATGGTCCACTGTCTCCAAAGACCCTGGGGTTGAGGAGTGGAGGCGTCCTGCCACTGCATACCCCTGGGTGTGGCCCTGCCCATAAGAGCCCTGGGTAGCATGGTGGTGTGGGTGGCCATTTGGCCCAGAGTAGGTGAACCCAGGATGGGTAGAAGTGCGGGACGGCACGGCCCCTCCACATGGTTGGCTCTGGAAGCCTGGAGCTCCCAGGCTGCAGGGACTGGAACCATTTAGTTCCCCTTCAGGACTGAAGCTCCGGCTGGGCTGCTGCATCACCTCTGGCCCCTGACCTCCCAGTGCGCTGGATGGAGCCGGATGCCCTATGAGGTTATTAATACTGAACATGCGGCTTTGACCAGGTCCAAACCCAGGAGGTGATGGTGAGGGGTAGTAGGCAGAAGGTAGCTGCTGACCATAGGTTGGACTGACCGCCATGTTGGGGTAGACTGAGTTGGTATACGCTGCTGATCGGGCAATCTGGACAGGAGAGAAAACTGGCGACTCATGGACATATGTAGCATAGGTGCTAAAGTCGCAGCGCTTGAACCTCTTTCTGCGCCTCAGGAAACTGCCGCTCTCAAACATATCCTCAGCATTGGGGTCCAAGGCCCAGTAGTTGCCCTTCCCTGGCCGCCCTGGTTCTCGAGGGATCTTGATAAAACAGTCATTGAGGGTTAAGTTGTGGCGAATGGAGTTCTGCCATTTCTTTGAATTGTCCCGGTAGAAAGGGAAGCGTTCTGTGATGAACTTGTAGATGCCCCCTAAAGTCAGCTTGCGGTCAGGGGAGTTGGCTATGGCCATGGAGATAAGTGCGATATAACTGTAGGGGGGCTTCCCTCGCTGGAGTGGTCTCTTCCTTCTCCGACCGCGGGGCTGCTCCTCTGTCTGGGGTGGAGGGTTGGAGGCAGGCAAGGAGACCTCTGATGGAGAATCTTTCTCCACTTTGACCACTGGCATTGTTGTGGATGGTTCAAAATGTCCCCAACAAGATTGATGATGAAGTGAACTTAAGGTAAATGCTGCACAATACTATTACTGCCACTGTATGTCCAAGGAAAGAGATTAGACGTGGGACAGAGGAAAGCAAAACAAGAGATCTACCCAACAGACAATCATGCCAGAAAGATTACACTTGTTTTTAACAACTCACTGTCTCTCAGCCCAAAGTATGCAATTCTTCAAACGCTGTGAATTTGACGCTGTGAACAGTCTTTCCAAAAGATGTTGTTTCAGTAAGTGCAATGCGTATTCAGCTTATCCCCAGGGTGTTCAGGTAAAGTTGAGAAGTGAAGGTGAGGGAACACCATGTGTGCTCTTCAAGGTGTGTGTGAGAATGAGTCAGTCTGAGTTACCTGAAGACTGTATTACCTTCACAGAGCACCTGAGGGGCCACACCTCCTCTAAACATATCACATGCTCTTGACATACCTAAGCTTTATAAGGGACTATTGTTCATGTTCTACAAAGTGCACATGCTTTGTAGTGGAAATTTCTATTTCAAGTGTTTTGACATTTTTGTTTTGTGAGCTTCAAATGCCTGACATACTGAAATGACTTAAAATAAAAAGTCAGCACAGAAGTTTGAATGTTCACTAACTTTTATTACCTTTTTGTATTTATCTGTGCCTTTATCTGTATTTATCAGATTTATTCTATTCGGGAACTTATTAGTTTCTATGACCTGAACTGTCAAAACAAACATCTTTTCCTCTTAATATTCAAATCCACTTCTAAAGTAGACCTCAGTTTATTTTTAAACGTCCAAAATGGGCCATGTTGTTTTGACGTTTAACACTAAAAGACCTCTTTAGTGGTAACTTAACCTACGTGTTGTTTTTCTACCTTGCTTCCTTGTTTGTTTTGTGCCAGTGGTTGGACAAGCCAGCTGTGTTAAGAGATGTAAATGTTGTCCAGACAAAGGCTGACCTGTGATTTCAGCATGCAAACTATAAGCCATCATCATAATCGGTGGATACAACCAGAGAGACAGGAATAACAAACTCCAAAGACATGGAAATTGTTGATGTTTTAAAGTTGTGTCCCTCATTTTTTACATACAAGATATATTTTAACTGTATATCTGTCTCTTTTTCCAGTGAAAAAAAATCAATGTTTTTTCATAACCAAACTCTAATTAGCGAAATGTTTGGCTTCTAAAGCTGACTTTGAAGACAATTGAATTTCACGGGCTGAGCAGCACTAGTGGTATGAGGTCCCGGGACTCCAGAGGGCCGGAGTTCACCGGCTTAAGCTCTTGAACAAACAGAGGAAAAACCCGGCTGCATACACCCAGCGCTCAACACCATACTGAGTTAACACAGCGGGCTAGTGTCAGAGCGAGAGCGTGGTGAGGGAGGGAGGTTTTTCTCCGACAACAGGCTGCTGAAAGGTTTACTCCTGTGGGGAGGGCTGGGGATGTGGCTCCCCTGGGCTGAACCTGGAGTCGCCCTACGCTATGGGGTGTCAGCGCCAAGGTGGAGCCACTCTAGCGTCCCATGTGATACCACATACCTGTCAGCTGCTAGGTAAAGCCCAGAGCTCTGCACAACGATCCCGAGCATGTCAGAGTCTCACAAAGGCGACTTGGCCTATGTTAGCATTTAGGCAAAGCTCAGGTGATGAGCGAGACATTCACCAGGAAATGTATGGGTTCAATATTGTGCAATGATTGATGTGATGGCTTTCATTGTAAAGACTATGCCACTATTTCCAACTAAGGGTATATAGTGAAATACATTTAAAGCAAGTTTAGTCAGCCTAATGTACGACCTTAGTTTATAGTGCGATTGTCACTGAAATTGATAGATTTGTTATTTTTGCATCCCACAGATGACCTCACATCACCAAACATCCTGTTCTCTTTTAGCCTTCAGCAGTTTTCATTGCCTCCGCCAAGGAGCTTATATTTTCTAGTAGTTTAGTTTGTAGTTATACTACTATAGTTTGTTTGTCTGGCGGTCAACAGGATATCTCAAAAACCTATGAATGGATTTTCATGAAAGTTGGTGGACAGATAGGCCTTGGACCAAGGTCAAAAGATTATTTTGGTGGTGATCTGGATCTGGGATTTCTGACGATTTGAAGATTATGATTTTTTATCCATAACTATGAAATGGAGATAGAACCTTGAAGGGTATGTTTGCAGGGTCAATAAATGAATTAAACTTAAAATCTAAGTGATAGGGATGAAGTCTTTGGGTGTAACAGCAAGTTAGAGAGTTGTTCAGTGTTGGCAGAGGTTTGCACTCCCTGAGTGCCTTCTAGTTCAATATGTCTTTGTCTTCATGATGCCTAGTGGCACAGTGGTAGACTGTGTGGTAGTTTAAACAATCAATGTGTTTAACAGGTGCCTCACTTCTCAATCTATTATTTTCTATTTGGCCATATGGTGTTACAAACCATATATTCTATTTAAACCATATATTTCTATTTGTCCAGTCTGGACAACTAGATTCTCCAGTGAGAGGAGATCCACAAGCCACTGGATCACAAAGCTAGAATATTTTGTTACAATATGATTTCATAATAATTAAATGACAAGTTGATCATATTTTCCAATTTTGAATCAATTTTACAATGGGTTGCTTTATTGTTGGATGATTTGTGTCTTTGTCTACTTACTTTTTATTTCAACTATTGTTGAAATAGAAATGAAAATACATTTTGCAATTTATGAGATTCACTTTTTGGGTTTGTGAATTAATTACCCCTGGCTTAAACATTTTTTTAAATAGTAAATGATTGTTATTATTTTGAAAATGCCAAGTAAATAGTAAGATAGATGCATTCATAATCAAATGGCTGTAATAATATGAGTGGTTAATTGTGAGATTACTTTGCTTCTGCTGATGACAGATGTGATGGACATATAGTTTGCAGGACCTCACCCTGTGCGTAAGACAGCCTCGTATGCTCTATGACCTTGAACAATTAGCAGTGACTAATTTCTCAGATACCTGTTGTATTGCTGGAGCTCAAACTCATAGCTGCCATAGTTTGCTTATGCATCATCATTTGGCACTTTAATATTTGCGCATGATCCTTTTATCTCAATGTTTGTGCTGGTGGATTAGAATAGGACTTGTGCTGATGAAAGGCAACTCTAGTGTCAACATATTATGGCACATTATTTATGGCACTAAAAAAACGAAATCTATCTGGATCCAGGATCTGATGAAAACATTTTATAAAGAGTTAATGTGCTTCAATGAGTAAATTATTCTCAGTTCATTCCAAAATGCATTGACTGTTTAGCAACATGAGTTAGTAAAATGAGTTATTCTGGTTTAACAAGAGAATTTGTTTAATAAGACAAAACAAAGTTTTAGTCCTTTCAAAAGCAATATTTTGAGGTACAATGGGTGCAAACCCATAAGATTACTTCTGTCTAGCTGTTGTTTTCTCACTTTAAACCACTCTCATGCATGCAGCCACTCAGTGTTCAGTTTCGAGTGTTGAATTCTTAAATCTGGGAGTCCACTGTAGCTCTACCTACAAATGAAGCCCTAAGTCTTCCTTCCTTGTGAAGTGTACTTCAGTTTGGCATACCTGAATACACATTAGTGCGTCTGCAGCTAAGGGCCCTGGAGCCATGCATTGATGCCACTCTGAGAGGCCCCCATCTGTCCCTCACAGTGCAGTCTATGGACGCAAATGGTGGCTGGAGCCTGGGACAGCCTGACACGAGAGCATGGCTGCAGCCAAGGCAAATGAAGGTGTGTGTCTCTCATATACTTCTGGCTGTGCCAGAGAAAAACGGCTCTCTCCAAACAAAAACATACAAATCAGCCATTTGAATTTGAACACTTGACTTTAACCATTTGATGACAGGTGGGGTTTGACTTTAGAAATGATGCAGGTTTAAACCAACACATACAGAAATGCTGTATTCAAGGTCAATGAAAAGAGCAGCAATAATGGAGAGCCCTCAGGAGGGGGAGAGGCTCTTTATTAATAACTGAGCTGGGCAGAGAAGGGAAAAGGTTACAACAACAATAAGTTGTGGGTGTTTTGTTTTCGTCTATTTCATCACGGGTGAAAAGGGAAAAATCTTTTTCTTCTCTCTGATGAGAATTTTTTCTTTACCAGTGGAAAATACACATAAAATACACATAAAATACATATAAAATACACATAAAATACACATAAAATACATATAAAATACATATAAATCCAAACAAGTTTTGTATTGTGACTTTTGATCATTTAGTCATTAACACATGCAAATAAAGCTATATACATATATTTTTGGTTGACAAATACCGGGTTAATATTGTTGTATTCATATATCTCACTACTTTTATTAATTTACAGTGTCACTAAAAACATGTATGTGGAAAAAATAGATTTTCACTTTGAGATATTATACTGGAGTAGGTCATGTGCATCTGTATTTAGATGATAATCATTCAAATTAAGATTTTATAGTTTTTGATGTCAATATTTTGTTTATCTTAGGTCACTATCTAGTAGGCAAATTATTCAAAAACATCAGAAGTGATCTGCACAACCATAATCCTCATGTTTACCAGGCATGTTTCAATGAGCCCTTGAGGAGTTCATTTCCAAAACAATGTATCATTTATCAAAGTTATCATTTATCATTTATCATTCAATATCTTCAAAATGTGGAGGATCCAGTCTGTAAATGTGTATTTTTTTTTTTTCCAAAGACATACCTACTATTCTTTAAAAGATACCATCATTGTTTTTTCAGTTACATGCTATCCATCAGTTGGTGGCAGAGTTGGTGTCACCTTTTGTCAAATGGTGCACATAATTTTTTGGATGCAACTATTTGATTTTGAACCTATTCTAAGTGTGTGTGTGTGTGTGTGTGTGTGTGTGTGTCTGTTAGTGTGTGTGTATGTGTGTGTTTGTGCTATGCTAACCCAGCCAGGCCACTCTAGACCAAGTGACGGCCTCTTGTTTGCATTAGCAGCTGCAGGGGCCT
>CABFOQ010012272.1:2005-25867 GCA_900660455.1 Gephyroberyx darwinii | reverse complement strand
AGTAGCTATCAAGTATCAAATCATTAAAACAACAGCAGCCAAAAACTACACAACTTGTAAATACAAATACCTTGAGCAATTGCAATGTGCCCTGTGAGTCGGCTCCACAAAATCCCAAAGTCCGGTTTTGTCTGCCTCCTCCTCGCAGGTCCCATTAGTCAAGGTAGAAAACTTCCTCCTATGAAAAGCACAGATACGCATTTCAGTCAGTTACCACACAGTCACTCGTGCGACTGCCAGTGCTAATCTTAAGGAGAAAAACTCTGAACATACTTGTTCTCGGCACGGTTGATGTTGTACTCCTGCCACACAGACTCCACCACCTGGCTGGCTAGCCTGCGAGGGATTTTTCCCCCGTGGAGACCTCCACTGTTAGAGCTGTAGCCATCGGACGCCAAGGACAACTTTAGCCATCTCTGGGCAGGTTGATAATCTATGAAGGAAGATAATATAAACCCACAAATTCAATACAATGAGCATACAGAACCTCACAGAAAATACAAATTGGAAAACAGGTTAATGTACTGAAATGTTTCATCCTTCACTGTTTCACGGCCATGTTTCCATTAAAGTCTTACCAGTCTGAGCCTCCTCTGGTGATGTTGGAGGAGTGAGAGTGACAGAGGACATGGCAGGGTCTCTGTGAGCAGCCTGGCCCTGCTGAGCACCACACAGGCTTCCTGAAGTATTAGCTGAACCCTGGGGGACTACGGCAGGAAGGTCCGACAGGGGGATAAGCACCAGGCAGGCAGGGTAAACCATCCTCACTCCCGCTGCAACAGCACAAACATAACCTGTTAATTTATGAACCAACTAAATTCTAAACTCCAGTGTGCAGCAAACATCGCTTACTGACTTGCAATCACTAACATGCATGAACAAAAATCAACATTTATTCTAACATGACCTCCTTACCGACAAGGACCTCCACAGCAGCCAGCGAATCGTCTTCCCAGTCCGTATCCTCCATCTTGTCTTCTTGGGCCTCCTTGGGCCTGGGGCTGATGGGATAAAATTGCCTCCACTCCTCAATGAGCTTCTGGGTAGGGTGGTCTGACATCTTAAAGGCCTGGCCCGTGAGGGTCCCATTCAAGCCATAGGGGCTCAGGATGACTGGAGAGGAAAGAGGGGTGAGAATATAGTCTTGAATAGGCAATCTAAGATGACGTCACTTCCGCCCGCCTCTGGTTTACTCCTGCCTATTACAGATTACCTGATATAAGGAAACTAATATGTCGTAGAATGAGGTGATATTTATTCATTGACTACCTTACACAATACATACAAGTACACAATATTGCACATCTTATGATTTTCAATCTACTGCTTTGTTTAGTTGATATAAAATGTGTCCCTGTGTCTATGGAAAATCACGCTAGCCACCTAGCCACTAGTAAACCAGTGGGCTTTCTTGGTTAACTTCTGCTTGGCCTCACTAGCAGAGACTCACTATGTCGAACTGCTGTAAATCAAATACTTAATGTAGGATATACTCCCTGATAAATCGAAATATCACCATGGCTCAAACCTGGTAGGTTCCTACCTTGCAAGGGGCTGGAACTCTGCTGGGCAAGGCTGAGATGCTCCTCGCTTAGTCGCTGGACAGGCTGATGCTGGGCAATCTCCACGCTTGTGCACACATTGCTGTCGCCGTGTACAAAGAAGGTGAAGGCACATGACAAGTGCTCACTGCAAGGTGATTGAAAGAGAACCAGTGTCAGCGTAAGAGTTACAAGAATCGTTCTGAAAAGCATAGCCATGTTATTCACTGGAATCATTTTTCTGTCAGCAGTTGACAAAACCAACTCATCCACAAACAACTGGCACAAGCCTCACCTCACTGTCAGCAACATAAAGCTAATGTAACCCCTGCAGGCTATTCAAGTTACCAGTATACTCCCCACCAGAGAATGCTCATTGTGAAGGAATGACTCAAGAGGTGGGAAGGAATGAAAAGGGTGGAGAGGGGACAGCTGAGAGACAGCGAGGATATGAGAGGTCCAATTCCTAACATATTTGGCTGAGACCTTCGATCCATGTCACTAAAGAGTGCTTCCAGGTGACAATTGTTGTTTACACAGACAAGGGGCAAATAACTACAGAGGCCCACTAAGACCTTCAATCAGACAGATAACAGATATTCTCAGCCTCAGCATAGTTTGACTCTGCATCAACCCTACTCCCAACAAACAGGCCAATATGTGAGTTATAAATAAACATGGGGATTATTATAGCCTTGTAATGTTAAAACAACATCCATCTTTATGTTCTAACTAGTTCTGGAAGGCCAGGCGGGTAAATGCACTAAAATAGTCCTTGTTGACATGGTTGCTGTAAAACCACAGTGCAGACTCAGCGTTTTCCAAAGACTGCCCTGTTTACCAGCCAGAGTGGGCAGGCGACAGTGAGACTGCCAGATTTTTCTGTTAGAGGTACTGCGCTATTGCCTCAACACCCACTTGTAGACGCCCCCCCACACACACACATACACATACACACACACACACACACACACACACACACACGGTAATACCAGTGAGTAAGCAATCACCTCAGTTCTATGCAAGGAAACTTGTATAGCTACTGAAACACTGAAACCATGGGCAACTGGGCATAAAGCACAGCTCAAGGCTGCTTGGATCACCAGCACCAAAAACTCAAGGCTCAAATTACCCTGTCAGGGAACTCCAGGACTCCCCCTTTCCTCCTCATTCAAGTGCAAGGGGATGCCAAAACTATGCCACTGCTCTCATGTAGACGACTAGAGGAAATCTAGTGGAGTGGCACACTGCTCTGAACAGGACAGATCTTTGCACACTGCTGCTTGTACACTTCAGGCTGGAATAGACAGGCACTGAACTTATATTTCCACAACAACATCAGCTAGTTGTGCCTTGCAGTTTACAAAGTTGATGCATCAACATGATAGTAAATACCTTACATTGGAGGCTATGGTCCACTACCTTAGGGACATACTAATCCGGTAGACAAAGTTCCCATTAGAGAACTGATGCAACATACAAGATAATTTAATGTAAGAACAGCAGATTACTTTTATTTCATGCATTTGGCATGTGGAACCAGCTGAAAAAAAGACATCATTCTGAACATGTAATTAGCGATTTATAATAATCCAGCTGTATTTCATCAAGTCAAAAGAACGGATTAAATTCCAGCTGCCAGTTGCAGCAGCTGAATGTACATTCAATTCTAAGTTAGGGTGTAAAGTTGACACTAAACGTTGCATTGAAACTAGTTAGCTTGACATTAAAGTGTCTGTTCAATTGCACCATCGAAACTTAAGGTACATCTTAACTAGTAGGGTGTAAAGGGACTACTGTCCAAAACATTGTCGTAGATGGTGACATTTTCACCTTCTGTGGCCAATAATATCATCTTACACGATTGTGGGGAAAGAAAACGGGGATAAACCTCGCCTTTCAGAAATGTCACCAAACGTCCAAATAGAAATATATAAGTTGTGTGGTATTTATTCCTCTGGGTCCTCCAGCAAGTTCTCAACTATCACATTTACACGCCATGTCAACGTCTATTTTACAGAAGACTTTACACATCATAGGGGTCACAGTTGGTGCAACTTTTAAAATGTAAGTAATGAGTAAACTGAGACTTAGTGAGAATTTACCTGAAAACTAGCCTATGTTTGAACTTCAGTGTAACTGGTGCAACAGGCCACATGACTCCAAGGTTTCCCTGTCTGGATTACAGCTCTACGAATTCCAGGAACTGACTCCTGAGGGCCATGGATCCAGTTAAGACTAACCTGAGAGTACCACCCATGCCTAAAATCTACATCTGCATCTCAGTCAATAGTGTAGCTTCTCCTGTGGTGTCATAGTTCCACTGTTTTAGGAGAGCCTGAGGTATATTCTGTTTGAGCAGTTTTTTCTTAATAAAAAGATGATGTGTCACTCCCAGGAAACACACAACTGTCAACTTATAACAACACAGTTGAAACAATACAGCTGCAAGCAGCAAATCTCGAGTTCAATCTCAAATAGGAATGTTAAAAATTAAAGTCTGACAGGAGCTAGGAATTGTTATGGGAATGTTTGAAACATGTGCCCGATGTGGTGGTTAGTCCCTATAGTATACATAATAATTCTCAACCAATTCTTTCTTTAACAAGCTCTCTTTGATTGATCTGCATAACATTTTGCATGCATGTTTCAAACATTGGTCCCAACAAGTTTCACAATGAATATAATAGCCTAGGCCCTAGAGCAGAAGAACTACGTTTCATGACATTTGGTCTGCCAGATTCAATTTTGCTGCCAGATATTTATCTTGAACAATTGTGCAGCCCCTGTGTGTTGTGTTGAAATTTACTTGAGGTACATGGTACATGGTAGTTTGGACAAGTCATCATGGACAAGTGCCATGATGAGTGGAGGTTTTGTTTTTAGTCTATTAATGATAGGGGAAGTTTTGGTGTAGATCACTCAATAATTGAAAAAGCCTTGGTGAAATGAAATTTCAAAAGAAAATGGAGAGACAGCAGATGGATAATATTAAACCAGAACCAAAACAAAAAGGGTTTCCGTGTCTATGAGACATAAAAAACACAAACTCCTAAAAATATGCACGTCACCAGCATCAAAGTTGTCAAAAATGCTTATCCTGATCCCAAGCAAAAGTTAATCAAACACAGACACTGTCATACAAGTAATGACATCACAACCTGCTATTACGGGGCAGGGCATACCTTTTATTAATGGGCTTCTCCTCCTTCTGGTAGGGTTTTACAAACCACTTGCCAATGCGGACGAAGCCGCGGTTCATGAGACATCGTTCCAGGAGGTTGTGGATGGCTTTGAACAACAGCGTGCGGCACTCATAGGACAGCCCGCTCTCCCACTCGCCATCCTCTTCACCTGAAACAAGGCAGAGACTTTAACCTGGATACTTTTAAGAAACATAACTCTACCTTCTGTCTTGTGATTAGAACTGCCTATTAGTTATCGTATGCCTTCATGGGTTTGACACCCACATGGATGCTTAGATTGGCTCTGTAGACAGCTGACTATGGTAATACTTGCCGTGACCCCATTGAGCATATGACAAGAAGTGATTTCGGCATTTCTGGTTATAATGCAAAAACTTAAAACACAAACCAGGCAAGACTCAGGTGCTAAAGGTAATGGCGTATGAGACAGAAAGTGAAACATTTCCCCTTCAAGTTAAATAACTGAATCTGTTCTGAAAAAGTTCTAAATGTGTTCTCCAAGTGAAATTTCTTAAATGCTGCCGTCATCAACAATGTTTTGAAAAGTGGCGTACTTCACCGGGAATGAATGTGAATTTCCATTAAAACAGAATTGAAACAAATTATTCCCATGATCTTCAGGTGAGTTGAGATTTGTTTACAGGAACATGTCACTCTCAAGGCTATCAACAAAGAGTAAAGAGTTGTCATCAAGAAACACTTTCAAGAACTCTCTGGAAGACAGCCGATAGTACCCACGGGCTTTTTCCAGAGATGTTAATATTTGTCATAACAAAGCTGAAAAGAATTCTTGATCCAAAAATCACTACTGTGTGATGTGACTTAGTGGTAGCTGGCTGTAAAGCTCTAAAGGATTCCTGAAGGCCTTACAGACTTGGTTTAACAAAAAGCCTGCAGGCTATCATAACAGATTATCGCCAGACTTTGTATCATCGAAGTAGCAACAGAATTCTATGCCATAATTCAGAATTGATGGCATCGTTTAGGTGGAAAAGCTTGAAAAGAGATTGTACGAATCCACCATGTTTGCCTACCGTTCACTGTCAAAACAGCAGCTCCAGAAAGTGTCTCTTAACAACATCACAGTCTTGACTCTGGAGTCTACCTTGTGCTTGAGTTGTGCTTGTTTGCAAATACTAAATAAACTACCAAGATCATATTAGTAACATGTAAGTTCTTGTACAGGGTCCACATATCATTCAGAATATACGGACAACTATGCATACTATTAAAATGATGCATTAAATAAAGTGAAAGTGTAATCAATGAAGACATTGTGAGAATTACAATCAGCATTTTACGACTGCAGAAAACACCTGGAATGTAACATGCACTTACTTGAGAGCTCATTATGGATGAGCTCAGCGAAACTAGGGTCGTCCCCCCACCAGAAAAGCCAGAGCTCTCTGCGACCGAGGGTGTGGTGCCTTCTCCACACGCTTAGCACATCTGCTGCCAGGCATCGGCTGAAGCTGCACAAGATAGGGTCCTCCTCAGTCACAGGAAAAAGGATGGGTGAAGATGTGGGTCCTTGCCACACAAAACGCCGCCATTTTATCCCGGTCAAATCAGCCTGAGGGATGGAGAGAAACCATGAAAGAAGTTTGAGAATGGATGAACAGAGAGTTGCATAGCCGCAGCACTAAAACCAATCTTTTGTTGTTGACTACATAACTCAAAAAGTGTGTATCCCTCAACCCTGCACACAGTAATGTGCAACTGCAGACTACTTTTCCTGTCAAACAGAAAATCACATCTGATTAGGAAAGATGAAAACTTGAGGCTTGCTGACAACATGGGAAGTTATGCAATATAGTGTACATGTGATACCACAATCAGCTTGAAACCATTACTGTCACGCAGTAATTTACTCATCAGTTATAAACAACTGCTGAGGCACTCTTGGAAGTCTGAAAGCAAATTAGTTTGCTAAATATACAACGCCAACTATTTGATATATCCATCTTCCTCCGAGATATGTAGATAGGTCAGACAATGTTGCAGTGTCACTTTAATTAAGAAAAAAATAGTATATGTTAAACAGGTTTAGTTTGCCATTTGTCGGCTTGACCGGCTACCAGCTTGTAGCTAACGTTAGCTGAATATTTGTGTTACCAATGCCGTATAAATTGAAGATCAGGCTAAATTCAATAACAACTGTAACGTTATAATGTAGTGTGCGCTGTCTAGCTTATTAAAGTTATCTAGATCACGATTTTGCTAGTTGCAGGCCTGATGCCTTCACTCCAGTCTGCAACTGACGTTACAAAGCTTGTTGCCTCATTAGCCAAAATGGCTTTCTGGCCTCTCAAGAGCTAACGCTAGCTAGCGCAAAGAGCAGAGTGTCTTACCAAGCAAAATAGGTTGGAGTGGCAGTCCTCCAAACTGGCCCCGTTTGGTACAAAGCACGAACTCATCCTTTCACTGCGTGGTTGTAATGTCACAGTCCATTGTCTCTATCGCCACGAGGAGTGATGACTTTAGCTAACTTGCTGGCAAAGCTTTGCGCTATTTAGTTGTAATTATCCCGTTGAAGCGCAAACGTTACCAACTTGCTAGCTACAGCTAGGTAACGCTAGTCAAACAGACCGAACTTCTAACCGGCGCTAGCCACTGCTAGCTTGATAGCTAAGCTAACGTTAGACAGCCAACCAGATAGCGTCAACTGTAAGCTTCTGGCTATTCGATTCATCAATCCTATTTGAAATGTATTGTCTGATCTTGTTAGCCGCCAGCTTGCTGCTACATAACCTTAACGCCAAATAGGAAACGTTACTATGACATGGGCAGGCTAACCTTCAATCAAACACAAGAAAAGCTGCGGCGCAATGAAAATATAAGAGATCGCAAGCTAATAAACTTCACCTCAATAGCTTAGTCCCTGGTTAGCTAATGCTAACGCTAGCTAGCTGATCTGAAACAATTTCAAAGCAAAGGAACTCTCCCCTCCCCCTGATCTCTTAGCTTGGTAGCACACAAGCTAACATACCAGAGCTCCAACGGTAGCTAGCTAGCTAAATAAAACAATTAGCTACGCCGCCCTCCCCGTTAAAACTACCACAATGCTCTGACATAATAAAACTACTCTTAACATGAATGAAATGCCAAGTCCGCGATATTACTCATCGGCTACTCCTATCTCACACATCCATGGGTCCTGCAGATTTCCATTATTTCAGTTCATGGATTGAATTCTTTAATGGCGGCCAGGAGGACAACTCTGCCTCTCAACTCCTATTGGCCAATTTGTGGTAATGGGGGCGTCATCCGGCTTCAAGTAGCTCCATGACTTCACAGGTTTATACAAGATGAAAGCATAAATGCATCTGTCACTCCTTAATATCTGTTTCGAAACTTATTTCATGATTTATCGCGCAACATCTGGTGCCCATGACAGTCTCACAAGCAAGTAAGAAGTATCTTGCGCCTGGATTTTGGGAGGAAAAAAAAGAATCCAGTTTGTAGAGAAACTCTAGAATAGATCTTGGAGATGAATATGGGAGCAATCCTATTGTCTGACTGAGTCTTTTGCATTAAATGATATGCGTACAGTGATATGTAGGCCAAGTGGTGCAGACAAGATGGGGGACGTCAGGTGGGCATATTGAGACCCCAATGGGAATTAGGCTAATAGATCCTATGCATCTCAGCTTCACTACTGTGCATTATGTGAAGAACTTTTTTTTGTCCTCGACTCCATCACTATGCTGTAAGGAACTTCTGCTCTTTTGCTAATACTAACGCAATTAAAAATATGCGATGCAAAGAACAACTGGAAATTGTATTGTATTATTGTTTTGTAATACATATGATTAAATTTAGTAAATAATGCATTCAGTCTCATGCATTTCAACGCCATCTTCTTAACCTGTCATATCGAAACCTAACCACAGGACGGAGACGTTTCCAAAGCAATGTGTCGTCCCTCCCAAACAGGCGGAGCTACACAGACAAACGTCAACAACATGCCGGAGCCTCTCAGTGAAACAGAGGAAGGAAAGAGCGATCAAGGAAACAAGCCGTCTCACAACATCGTGTCTTTAACATCTCAATTTGCTGATGATAATTTAACATTTGTGCGGGTAGGAACCATCCTTGTCTGGAATTGATACTGCATGGGCGGCAATTTGCTGTGGCTGCCATAACGTTACATCAGCCCCAGTGCGTCCAAATTTCATCTTTAAGTTTTTTTTATCATTACAACGAACTGCAAAGATCAAGCAACATTTGCCAGAAATGTGTTTGGAAGCCTTAAACTACATCAGGGGAGTATTCAGGACCGATGTTTCCTCGTCTGTACACGAGAGTTTGGTTGCGTCTAATAATTCATCACACTGACCAAACACCGATATCCTGTCAGTCATTAGTGATTGCTCCAGTTGTCCCCTGCAGTTTAGTTGACATAAGGTTTGAATGTTTTAGTGTAAATGATATTAAATGCAGGGACCTTTCCATAAATAAAGGCTTACTGAATAGATGCCCCTGTGGCACTGGTCGTGTCAGCATCTGCCTCACTGTCATTGTCCAGCACATGATCAACCGAGTTTATATATAACTGGTATCACTGTCACTCTGTCAACTCAAATCTAAACTGTCTGCTGCTCTCTTGTCTTTCACACAGAACATCAGCACTGGACTGGCAATTGCTGGTGTTATTGTAATAGCAAGGAGTATCAAACTGGTAAGAGAGGAGGGTGCATATTGGGGAAAGGGGACATAAATTTGGGGACTTAAATTTGATGCTTGATTATTCTTCACTAAAATTGAAAATGTACAGACTATCCTTACTGACTATCAGCCTGATTCAGACCAAAAAGCTCCTTCAATCAAGCTAATTAATTCCAAATTGTGTTCTGTCTTAAAATCGAAAGATGTCAGTTAAGTGCATTTTGAAATATTTTACCAGAGTGAGAGAGTCAGTAGTTTTGTCCACTCATTTATCTCATTCTACCTCCTCAGATCACCAAATTTGGAGCTGTATCTGAGATCCCTGCTCGCTTTATTGAGGGGAACATCAGCCTTCGTGGGAGAGTTCATGCTGTCACAGAGAAAGGTCTAGAAGTGGAGCATGTCCCAATTCACCTCCCAGTCCTCTCGCCATTACTGTCAAAACATAAGGGTAAAGTGGGATATCCTGAAATCATTAATGCATGCACACAGACACACACACACTTCAGAACCACAGATTAAAGACAATTAGCCCTTGATACACTGTCTGCCTACAGAGAGGAGTGTGTCCTTCACAGCTGTCTCCTATTGACAGCTCTCCATACACAAATCAACCTATTAGAAATATAAATTAGTTAATTTGTTGTAATTACTATCTACATTCTGTGTCAGCAACATGAATCTCAGCTGCTGTTTCTCTATTTAATTCAGTACAATGATAAAGCAATGTAGGTCTTTAAATGTTATCTTTGTTTCAGAAAGTTTCATATATACTATATGAACCTTTATATTAATGAATCATATATATGGGTTTCATCTAAATTGATATGTTACACTAGAGTGGGGTCCAAAAGTCTGAATCCACTACCAAGAGTTTGTTTATCATAATTTATCTTTTTTTTTTTTTTTTACTCAGTTGATAATTCTTATACATTATTCAGAACTGATACAAATGAAGTTTTTAGATATTTGAGAAATGCTTGTATGAAACTGAATCTTGTCCTTGTGAGGATAACCTTGGTAAGGTTTTTTCAAATTGTTGTCACACCATATATTTCATTCAAATATTAACACATGCTCCTAATACACAGTTTGAATTGTTTTGGTCTTTTAACAACTAGTACCATTGTCTATGTGTTGTTGTAGTGCTTTAAAAGGAATTCATTTGAAAAATATTTAAAATGATTAATCTTTTGAATTGTTTTATTATTATTTTTATGTAATTATGTAATCTTGTTTGAGAAATATCATTTAACTAAAAATGTGAGTTTTTGATAAATGATGAAACAAAAGAGTTCTTGGTAGTGGACTCTTAGACTTTTGGACCCCACTGAATATATTGCTGTAATTCAGTGAGGTCAAATTTTGTCTTGATACAATGGAATGTCACTGTGACTCAAAGCTGCCATGTTTGTATCATGCAGTCAATCTTCAGTGCATCCGGTGTTTAGTTTTATTCTCTTCTTGTGAGTGAGATTGCCTGGTAAGCTTATTAGTCCCAACAAGTCAGTTGCGTTATTAAATCATGGCTCTCACTACACTATAAAACCAGCTAGCCTATACTTTTTAGAGAGTGCTCCATCAGCAACTTCACTATGGATTGGTCTCCTCTATCCAGTTAGAAGTATTACCTTTGCCCCATTTGACCTCCTAACCAATCAACCACTGAAATGTTTAATGTCAAGCTTGGCTGCTTGTTGATTCACTTCCCTTTGAGGAAACCCGAATCAAATTTCCTGATAGTATCGGTGATAGTTGTAGCCAGAAATAGGACCTGGGACATGAGATGAGATATTCAAAATACAAAATATGACATTTGTAACATAGACATAGAGTCTTGGGAAATTCATGAAATTTCATTAGCAGAAAGGTTTAGGGCTCCTGGTTCTATACCTCACATACTCTTGAGTCTACATAACACTACACTACACACTACTCTACATGACTACTACTGGTACAACTACCACAGGTCAGCTATTACCTGTACTTCACAGAAACGTCTACCACAGGGCTCTTCTTTGTCCTCTTCAGGTGTGGATGTGTCCCCATTGGTGGTGCAGCTGGCAGGAGTGGAGCTGACTCCAGAGGGGAGGTTATGGCTGGAGAAGCACCTGGCTCCTGCCCAAATAGTCTGGCTCAAACTCATCAGCCGAGAGCACAGCACACTACACTGTCTGGTGTCTCACAGCAAGGTCTGAAACAAACCTTTGTTTCCTGGCTGTCTGTGTTATTGGCCCATGTGATAATACTTTTAAGATATTTGTACCAACACACGTCAGACTGATATGGTAATGTTGAGTTTACAGTTTTCCATAGTGATGTGATTTGAGTGCCCATTTCCTATCGTAACCAACTTCTGTCTCTCCAGCGGGGGTCGATCTGGAGCAAATGTATGAATGAAGAGGTTCTCAGGCTTGGTTTGGCACGCACTGCGCCTATCTCTGGAGTCCCGCCTGACTCTCATCTCTATTGGCGTCTCCACAAACGGCTCCACAAGGCACAGGTTAAAGCTGAGAAGAAGGGACGGGGTCTGTGGAAGGAGGACAGCCTATGGGAGAGGACCTCAAAGGCTGTCAGGGACAACACTTTATTGAGACTCATAAAGAGGCTCTTCAAGAGGACTTGATGCACTAAATGACTGATCGATTCAATGCAGAATCCCAAAAAAAAGATTGATGGCTTTGAATTCTGATTCAACCAAAACACGACAGCACGCTTAAATGGATAGGCAAAGGATTCGAGAAACCTTACTAGGGATCCCATTCATCATCCATGTAATTGTAATGTATGACAGTGATGACTGACAGATTTTAATCAGTGGGACAATTTAAAAAGCAGAATCTCTCACTCTGTTGTGAGCTTCTTTATTCCACTCATTTTACACCTGTGTCAAAGGTTCAGGGTTTTCCCCTTCGGTGGTCTCGGCTCTGTGCAGGCATTCACCATCTGCTGATTTCATCCAGTCTGTTTAAACTGATACAATTGCTCCTGATACTAATCACTTCTTCCATTAGACCACAACCCCAAATCTGTCTGTTCCCTGGCCCCACCTCCTCTGTTGGTGCTCCCCCACCCCCCCACTCACACACACACACACACACACACACACACAAAAAGAAGAAGAAGGGGGGGGGGGTATTTTAATGGTGTTCAAAAGGAGGGGGGTCCACTTGTCCCTCTGTGAGATCACTGTTGCTATAGGAACACCAGATCTGAAAGACAAAGCCTATCAAGGGCTAAACTTTACATTGCCCCCCTGAAACCTCATGGGAGCCTTGTGTGTGTGTGTGTGTGTGTGTGGAAGAGGAGGAGTCTTTAAAAACATAAAACAGGCCCTTAGACATAATGGGACCACAATATTAGAGCACTTAGCCACCAAAGCACGAGGCAGAGAAGACCGGAGCCTGTGAACTGGGCCTGCCCGTGACTTCATGAAGCTATGGCGTTACTTTATTGGAAAAGTAAATAAATAACACACAGCCATGGAAAGAAATGGCTTTTATGTTTCCAACATTTGTCACTAAGCCTGCAGACCACTTCCCAAGATTATTCCCACCGCTGCAGCTCGTGTTCCCATACTCTTGTGTTTTTGTCCCTACATCCAAGCAGGGCAGAGGAGGACCTCCTGCAAAGGAGGATAGTGTGTGTGTATTTTTTTGGGGGGGGAAGACCCAGACAGTGAAAGGTAGTACTTGGTCAGTCTAATGGGCACAAGGAGATTAGAGCAAAGGGGAGGGGGGTCAGAGGGACAGAAGGGGATTTTTGGTCCATGCACAAAGGCAAGAGAGGAGGAGTCACAGTAGAAGGGAAAGGGAGTGAGGGAAGGGGGGGGGTGATGAATCAGCTAGTCTTTCTTTTGTTGTGCAAATGTTACTAGCGGCTGTTACAACTACTGTGGCCTCTGATTGGTGGGCTGGTTTAAATTGTAAGGTGCATTTAAGGCTGATGGCTGGTGTTGCCAGACTTTGAACTGTCACTGAGGAAAGAGTGGGAGGGAAACCACGGCTGAGACATCAACCATGTTTCTGAGCTGATGACCACAGGAACTGTATTATTCTGATCGGGACTGCATTTTCTCAGTAGGAGTGGGCAGGAAGATCACTGTTGCAAATCAACTAATAACAATGGCACATGCACACTTTCCTTTATGTATTAAAAGAACCGTGGTACACAATATATTTGTCAAAGTGGATTATAATCATATCAATTTAAAGGAGTTTAGCTCACTGCCAAAAGCAAGTTATTTTATTTTCAATTATTTACCCTTTTATATAGAGGGTGAGTGAGTGAGTAAACCATCTCTTTTGTCTGGTGTGGAAAAGTAGACTAGCTGAAGTAGTCCACTCCAAATCCATTCCACATTTTTTCAAAGCCTTTGGCCCCTTACTTGCAGTACCCATTTGAAAAGCGACTGTGCTTGTGGCGGGGGTACTTGCTACACTAGTGAAGTTGTTGGGACATTCTCTCCCTGAAACCACACCACCGGGACTATCACATATGGGCCTCATGCCATGGAAGAAAGGCACCTAAAGGAATATTGTTTTGGTAAAAGTGACAAGACTTTCTGAGAAAACGGACACTGAGGTTTTGAAATCTGAACCAGATCTGATCAAAGTAAGTAGCTTATGGTGCTTTTGTATGATACATGTAAGGCTGACAGCAGGTAACATTTTTTGAAAAAACAACATGACATTAGGCCACATAAGGTGCATTTTATTTATTGTGTAAAATGTGGCCTGTTTCTTGTAATAGCACTTTGCAGCTTTATAGAATGGAAGTCTGCACACAGTGTCATTTTCTCTTTCCTTACTGTAGGTAAGGGTACTGTATACAGTGTCTAAGCAGAAGTGCACCTGTTAGACCTGCGCACTCAGGCACATGTGCCCAGTAAATTAGAAACTATCAGGCCGCACCTATATTATGCCACTGCAAGAAAGCAATAGGTGATCAGATTGATACTAAACCATTTTTTTTACTCTTGAATCATTCTAAACAACCAGACCTGATTGGATCGCTTATACTTTTGTCTTATACATTCAGTTTTATGATACTAGAATCAATAATTCATTGACTTCATTGGCAAAACAGTTTAGTGTTCTGTGTATTTCACATCATTTTGGACTTCCTTGTCATTGTACTCTAACGACAGAGATTTGCAACGGGGCAGCATAACAAAGGCCAATATTACACTCAGCCGGTAGCCATCCCAGAAAGAAAGAGATGGGGCACTCCCCCTCAGAGAACAAGTCCTTGGGGATTTTTCTTTATTTGATTGGAGTGGTTGTGTGTGTGTTTGGCTGGGAGAGAAAGAGATTTAAAGAGACAGTAGGTTTGTGTGAAACTATATGAAATGCAGCCCTCAAAACAAAGGTAACTATCCATCTCTGCCCTCGATGACAAACCTCACTGAGCACTGGCAACAACTGCTACAAGGAGAGTCTTTGTCAGGCCGAGTTGTCGACCCACTAGTGAAGCCTGTATGTAAACTGATACAGGCATATTGGCTTCTGGTCCAAAGTCAGTTACTTCTAATGTGTAGTTTGTCTTCGCTGCGTGAGATTTATTCAGCTGGGGCAGGTATTTGCTTTCACCTGGTGTCATAATAAAAGGTCATTGGTAAGCAACTGTAACAGTGTAACTGTAACAGTGTATTCTCACACTCATATACACATCATACACACCCACACGCTGTGTAGTCTGTTTGTGTGTGTGTGTGTGTGTGTGAAGGAATGCATCAGGTGTAAAGTGACTCTCTTGTTATTATGTGACTAAAGTTGTGGACAGTGTATCGGTTTGCTGGGGCACCATGGTGGTGTAGGGTTGTAGGAGTGGAAACACGACTCTTTGTGGGTGCTGTGATCCCTCATGAATAATTGAGGTCTTTCTCTTGGTGGAAAGGAAAGGAGGAGGGACCGGGGGTGGACATGCTGCACTAAAATGAACCAAACTGTGAATGTATGTGTGAATTTGTGTGTGTGAGAGACAGACAACCGATCTGACGTAACATTCTGTAATCTATTTTAGAAAATGAGTAAACCACGCGTCAACATGCTCTCATTTTATACACTGACAGAGTTCAACTGTTGTCAGTGCTCACACACTTGCTCATATCCATTTAGTTCCACTGAAGTGGGAAGCTGAGAATGTGAATGGGCTGCTTTATGTGTGTTGTACTATCTTGGTACAAGCTGATGCGCGTGTGTTGCCCAGCCAGCACTTCCTCCATGTCGTCTTCTTTCCTTTCAGCATGAAACAGAACTTCTCTCTTGTCTGTGAGGACGCTGAACATACCATGTAGCTAGTTAACATCTAAACCTGAGAGCAAAGGGATTAGGATGAGAGGAAGAGGTGGTGGTCTCTGTGCTTGAAATAGATCTGAAGGGTTGATCTTATGACCTTACCCCCCACCCCCCACACACACACATACACGCATACACGCACTACATCATACACAAAAATTTAAAGAGCAATAGCTGTAAACGATTCAGATTTTATTCATTTACTCTGCATGCCCTTGGTAAAGGGTATTTTCACCTAAAACAGATGAACGCTTAGAAATGGCCACATCTTTTCCATATAATATGAATGATCAAACATATATATATACTTTAATATATAATAAAAGTATTTTTTGTGTCAAATATGTTATCTAGGCTAACAATAATACTAAGATATCTTTTCAGGATGTTGAAAGTATTTGGACGTTTTAGGATTATATTCACTAAAGCTGTTATTTTTAGTTTAGTCGTTACAGTACAGATTTTGAACACACAATACTCGCAATCAGTAAACATCACCAAACTCATGATACTTTATTTTTAAAATATTTTGTAGCATTTCCAACTTTAAATGCGGTGCATGGATTAGTTAGCATACAGCAAAACTGCAGAGTTTCCCCTGCCACCACTCGCTGTTACTACTTCACTATATATTAAACCCCCACTATATATATATATTACTATATATATATACCCCCACTATATATTAACCCCCCCCCGTTGGCCTGACAAGCTCAGATAGCACCACTGCCCACCCTTCGACTCTGTAACACTACCCTGACCCTCTGGTAACCCTCTTGCATCAAGGTTCCCCAATCTCCTTATCAGGTTAAACACTCACCGAATCAGCACTGGCTGGTTAATTCAGATTGTTATGACTTCCTAGTCTCTCTTCTCAGTTTAGTGCAAAGACTCATGATGTTCTGATGATCTTGAATTCAATGCGTTTTTTTAAAAATTTTAAACTAGTTTTACATATTTCAGGCTCTAGAGTACCATTATGGAATGCAGTCTATAGTGATGCACCACAGGCTGAAAAATTGTAAATGCACCCATGAGTTACAGCACACGCACACACACACACACACACGCACAATGTCAAGAAACCAGCACTTTACTTTGAAAAGTAAAATATTACAAAGTATTACAGACACAGACTGATCATGATCAAAAATGTTTTGCTCCATGAACTCCTTTTAATCCCTTGAGAAAAAATAGATTATATCACCCCTTAAAATAATGACGCAGCAACATTGGATGGATTTTATAAAATTAAACAATTATAATTTGTAAAAATGAACTACAAAATTACAATATTCTTACATGAAATAAAATGAAGCAATTTCTTTTTCTCCTATTTCCCCCACTGTCAGCCTAAATTGCAACAGTTTAACAGAGAGTTGATGTGTCTAGCTGCGGCTGCTGTCTAGCTGCCAGAATGCCAGCGCCTGTTTGCTCTCCATTCTGATAATTGCCCAACAGGCATTTATACACTACTCATTGACTCTTGAGAGCAGCAGGGTGGTTTGCAGAAACGACACTATTAAGATCCTTATCGTTCCCATTCCACTTCTAGTTGGCCAAGACAGAGCAGCATGACTGATAAGTCTTTCAGTGCCTATGCTTGACCTCTCAGCCAGCAAGAACGCTAGTAGATTTCAGTATATTTACTGGTGCAAGCAAAATGTGTGGTGGTTTGATGCAACAGCTGGAATGAAAGTAAAACCCACAAGGTGAGGGACACACACGTACGCACATGCATGCATGTATACACTGAGTGGACGAAACATTAAGGTGACCTGCTCTCTCCATGAAATAGGCTGACCAGGTGAATCCAGATGAAAGTTGATTCCTTATTGATTTCACCTATTAAATCCACTTCAGTCATGAAGGGCAGATGGAGATGAAGGTGAGGAGAGTTAAAGTGGGTTTGTAGTCCTCTTGATCATGAACATGGATTGTGCAGAATGAAGTGTAACTGAACAGTAGTAAGGTGGCCCTAATATTTTTGTATGTACACACACTCACACATGCACGCGCGTGCACACACACACACGCGCAAACAAAAGTGTTGCCAGCTATGGTAGCCAATGCAATTTTCATCATCCCAGTTTATTTCCAGAATCAAATTATAACCACTTAGACGCCCTTTGGAGATTTTCAAAATTCTAAAAATGGAAAGCTGATAATCTCCCAAAACGCATGGCCGCTGTTCACATGTTATATGTCATCTCAGTCAGACAGATGCGCATGAGAGAGAGTCAAAAATTGAAAAACATAAAAGAATAGAGAGAGACAGAAAATATGTGCATAATATATTAATTCATCCATATTGTATAATGTATGTCCATCCGTATTGTTGAGTGACAGATGCTGTTGTCTTTGTGTCTGTAAATCATGTGAAGGCCATTGTAACAAAGACACAAGGCCGCACTAATTTAATGATGCTGGACTGAGTGCTGGCGGAGGCATCAATCACCTCTGACTTATTGAGTTATCTCAAACACCACAGCCGGTGCCTCGGAGTGGCATGAAAGCTGATGCAGAGCAGCCTAGGCGAGAGAGTCTCACACACACTTGCTTGTCACTTGTCACACACTTGTTTGTGTGTGTGTGTGTGTGTGTGTGTGTGTGTAGGTGTGTGTGGTGTTTATATATGTGTATTTTAATGGGAAAGAGAGGGAGTAGATTTGGAGCACTGGGACCTCAAGAATCCAGGGGATCTTACCACCTCAACATGTCAAATACCCACAGCACAGATATGCACAAAACTGGTTTGTTTTAACAAGTGTCCAGAATGGCCTTATACTGAACTGCAGCCATACGTCACAAAGATTTACTAATAATCCCAGATCTCAAGATATGTATATGGTTCGTAACAATGTCTTAAGGCTGGTCACAAGTTAAATGCGTATTCAAGATATTACATTTTTTGTGATACTCAAAGGAGAAATAAATCTTTTTGCTTGCTTCCCTCCACAGGGAGGTTAAAGGTCAGCTACAGAACAGCACTCCTGGAGGTAGGGATTCAGTGTCAGGCTCAGGGACACTTCAGCAGGGAAAATTCTTACTGTATATTTCAGGATATTGCTATTGCTCAAATTGTGCATAATCATACTTTGTCATACGGTAAGAGTATTTTATAGTCCTGAAATATATAAATTGTTTCTTTCAGTAGCCAAATCTACTAAGGTTGGCGCCAAGCTACGTTCATCACTTTCATATTCTCAAATGGCCGATGTTATGAGAGACCAAGTGCAATTGTTATATGGATATGCAGCATATCAAATGATATCCTTAAATAAAATATAGCCACCGATGTTTTGCAGGCCTACGTGTAATTACTTATTGTATATTTGATATATGACCATTGCTATTATCACTTGCCTAATTATAGTGTTGCTTTAGAGGGTAATATATACTATAAATAGTTATTCAGTTGAATAACCACTGAAGTATCTAAATTGATAGCAATTGTAGAGGTCCCCCAGCAAGCGTCTCTCCTGTGTTAGCACTGCATGGACTACAGCAGCCTGTCTCATATAACTGAATAGGTATATTGTAATTGTAACGTAATGTTTCTCAAATGACTGATTGCTGCATCATTCCTTGTGTCTTCTGACACCTTAAAAAAAAAGAGCAAACTTTGATTTTGAATTGAAACTTTCTATTTGAATTTGAACTACTAAAGTTACATCCACGTGTTTCAGATCATATTATTACATCCTGGTTTAAATATCCAACAACATAACTTTAATTTGGTGGCATCCTCCTACTTTCTGTCAGGGTGGACAGACAGAGTGGAGCATCGGACAATCCGGGAGGGGAGTATGTATTTATGAGGTACATTTTGTCCCAGTAGCCTGATAGAAAGGAAAGAGCAGATTGTATTCCCTTGGGATTTGGGCCCTCCCATAGACGAGTAGGCTACTAGGGTTACACATACTGTGCAGAGGGTTAGGAGGAGAGGCAGGGTCATTTTACCAAGCCTCATGATATGACCACGACAACATATCTTATCTTATCTTATCTTATCTTATCTTATCTTATCTTATCTTAACATTCTTAAACAAAGTCTGGCTACAAAAGATTTTTAGATTATGATTCGCCATGTTGGAGGCCATGTTGAACAGTTTCCCTTCTTTTCTCGCTTTTGATTCATGATGACATGGCCGTGAAATTGACAGGATGATGGAGTCGCTGTCCATATGGTTGGTCGTAAACACCACAAAGTTGACAGGGCTCTATGTTATAAAGTGAAGTGGCTGCAGGGTTATACAAAAGGACTTTCACCTCAAACAGACCCAGGCTTGAACTGTGAGCTCTAACCCCTGGTCTAGACAGCGGTTCCTCAGATCAGCTGACACCAGACACCAGTAACTGTCGCAGAGGCACCGAGCCCTTCCGGATCTGTGTATCTCCTTGTGTGTGTGTGTGCGTATCGGGGAGCTGTAAATTACAGGAAGACAGACAAGGAACAGGTGGGGAAACACCGGGCAGTGAAAAGGGTAGCAGGAGACGAAGGAATGAAAAGTGATCAGTGGATAATGATGGAAAACTGGGATCATGGTGAAGAGAAATAGAAAGATGAGAAATGAGAACACATGGAAAGAGAGATGTAGATGTAGATGTAGAGACAGATGAGCAGATCAATGAAAATAGGCTAGTGATAGACATGGTGGGATAATAGTTTGGTGAAGAGGAGGATCAGAGAAGATTTCCCAGTGTGGAGTCTGGGCTATAGGTACCCTGAATGGCCTGAAGCTGTTATTGTCTTGCATTGCATCTTGGGTCCAAATGTGACTGGTGTAAAACCTTCAAGGAAATCTTGACCGCACGATGTGCAGTAAGAGGTGGCTGTCACAATGTCTTCCTCCTTGAGTATATAAAAAACAAATATCTGTGAAAAACAAAAACAGACATTCAGTGCATTGATTGCCAAAATCACCTTCATACATCTCAGAGACAGAAGACGCCATTTCCAGGACCAACATTTATCCTACTGCACAAGTACTGCAAGGCATGTGTCCAGCGCTGCCTCTAGCGCACACTGACCAAATAGGAGCGATACGCAGACCAAGAAAAACCGTGCAAACCCAATAATTCCCCTTGTGTGTTACAAAATGTAAGTAAATGGAAATGATTTACGACTCTTAGACACTGTGGAGTTGCCACAGGTTAAGCGCGGTCAAGGGTTAAAGGTGAGAGGTGGTAAGCTCTCTGCCCTGTGACAGACATAACTCTGTTCCACTTAAGTTACTTTTGCTTAACTTGCCATGTTTTCTTCTAAGCTTGTACTTTCAGTCTTTGCACAGAATAAAAAGTAAAAAGTACTTTTCTGACATTGCAGTCCTATCCATCATGATTAGAGTCAGTTAAATATTTAATATCCATTTTGTTCTGTTTGACTACTGCAGTAGACATCCACATTTTCCGATAATATGACATAAATGCCACGTCCACCCAAAATGTCCAGAATCTGAAGAGGAAGAAAAGGAAACTCTATGTTACAGAAGTTTTTTTTTAAATAAAGGTACATATGTAGTATGTAGTGCAGTCCCAAAGTGACTGCACTACATACTACATATAACTGGGCTTTTATAGGATGCCTTCCCTCATATCCCCTTTCCCTCTCTGACCAGACTGAAGGAAGCAATTTATTGTTTTTCCTCTTTTTCTTTTTTTGTAGATACAGTTTTTTCTATTAAACCTTGTCTTTTGTTCTTTTTGTGTTGTGACTTCTGAGCTGGCATCTTATGAGTTCACAATTTTCACCAAATTTTGGAGATACATTTTAACTACACTGTATGTCCATACACTGGACGCCCCAGAAGAGTGACATAGCACTTATGTGTCCGAAATGACTGTGTTGTTCTTTCAGATTTAATAATTGTTGTAACATGTTTGGCCATCACATAACCTATTTCTACTCCCTGTCTTCCCTTGCACAGGTCATCCATAGGTCATCCTCCTCCAGCCCTCCCTCATCCTCTCACCATGAGCTCCTGGGTGGTGGACAGGAAAGGAGAGCCGCAGTACCGCCGGCACTTCCTGACAGACAACAGCATCTTTCATGGTGAATATCAGAGTGTGACATGCATGCACACACACACACACACACACACACACACACACACACACACACACACACAAACACACACTGCATGCTGTACTCTGATTCCTTCATATTGCATGTCATGTGAATGGACAGTAGAGGGAGACACGTCTCAATGATTGTGTCTGCAACAATCATCCTGTTCAGTCACAAGGAGCACAGCCAATCATCATCCTCCATCAGTAAAACCTACTTATTTGTAAAACCTACCTACTGATTTGTGTTGCTACCAGTGTTTTTCGTGCCTGTTATATGGTTATAGTTATAGTTATATTTTCAGGCTGTTGACAGTGGAGGCAGCCAAATATGTTAAAGTCAGTATAGTTAATATCATGACAGGCCAACAAATATACTACAGTAAATAGATGTTTAGGTTTGGCTCACTGTTTTCCTGCTTAGCTTTACATCTTTAGCTGAAATTTCCAATAGTGAGAGGTGAGAAAGTGAGAAGACAATCTTCAGCTTCATAGTTATTGACTGACAACTAGGTAAGAAGATCAATGTTGGTCATTGGGGACCATAGTGTAACTATAGTGTGTGTGTGTGTGTCTCTCTGTGTGTGTGTGTGTTTGTGTGTGTGTGTGTGTGTGTGTGTGTGTTTGTATGTAGAAAACAGACACTTGCACATACCTGTTCATACTGGTATAGTATATCAAGTGTAAATCGATAAACCAGAACAAAAAAAGAAACCATCCCATGTTACATCAGTCTTACCTTGAATCCACAGCCATTGTATACAGCCCACTTCTGCAGCTGTGATATGTAACTATAGTGTGTGTGTGTGTGTGTGTGTGTGTGTGTGTGTGTGTGTGTATGTGGAGTATGTCTTTGTGTGTACACATGTGCACATGTACATAGGATGGTCTACTTTCAACAGAAAGCTTGTCAGTGGAGTGTGTGTAATAATAAGCTTCACGCTAGAGTACTCCATTACTGAGCTGATGGATTGGCCTGTCTCATGCAGAGAGGAAACAGAACTGACTGTTTCTGTCACTCCTAGAAATAATGACATTATCAGTTTGTTGGTTTTCCATTTTCTCTCTCTATATATGTCCATTATTCTTTGTAAATGTCTTTATTTATCAGGATCTCTTTTAGCCCAATTGAGCTATTCTTCCAAGAGTCACGATCAATTCATGTTGTTAAAATGAAAATGAATACAAAGAGGATATATGGATATTGCAAGCAATTGACAAAAAAACACAACATCTAATACACTTCCACATCCTGTAATCCATTTCTCACAAGATAATATGCCAGGATACTAATCGAGTATAGAGTGCTTGTTTCTATTCCGTATTCAGCGGGAAAAGAAGGGGAGAGAGAAAAAAGGCTGGATTTGAACCAAGGATGCTGTGGGAACATGATATGTACCTTAGACAACTGAGTCACCAGGATACCCCAAATCTAGATACAGTACATCTTGTACATGACCACAAATCACATAATTATATGTGTCTAATGACTTGAGTTTTTGTGTATACCCTAGGTGTCTCAATAAGATACACATACATGTCTGGCCATTTAGTTGGATCACACACCCACTGACAGGAGGGAAGGGAGAAGGGATCTGGCAGGTTAGTTCCATCAGGAAGGGTGAATTTATCTGCGTAGGATATTTTGTTATTTTGTCTTGAGCAGACAAACCATTATAATATTATAGTTGTTTAACTCAGTACAACTCGTAGCTCTTCACTGGTTTTCTGACACTGTTAGTGCGCATGCGAGGCATTGTTTGCAAACTTTGGAATTGGTCTATAGCACATCAAGCTGCCTGTATTCATTCTCTTCCCTTCCTTGTCCTGTCAGTCAGTACAGAAAACATTTGCCTCCCTCCTCTTCTTTTCCAGCTGAATATCTTTCCATTTGAGTTTGCTTCTCTTCTCTTCACCCCTCCTCCCAATTCCTTCCCCTACATGAAAGTACAATTCTTGTTTTTTTATGATCAGGTTGTCGTGTATGGCTGTGCTTTTTAATCCTCCCACATACACACACACACACACACACACACACACACAGCGAGAAGGAGGGGAGACCCAATTACAGAGATTCAC
>CABFOQ010012223.1:1852-15019 GCA_900660455.1 Gephyroberyx darwinii | reverse complement strand
AGAAGTTGGTGATTTCCTCATAATTTTTCTTCCAGACAAAGTGAGATCCCACGTTCATCTGGCAGGACTCAAATGACATAACAATGTCACCTGACTTCTCTTCCACCACACAGGACACCTCCTGGGAACCTTTAACACACACACACACACACAGACACACACAGACAAATACACATTGTGCATACAAGGCTTATTTCTGTGAGGTATAGGGTTGTCAGTTCGCTTCCAGAGTTACTTCTATTCGGTGTTGCTATTAATACATGCTGAAAAGTAACCAAAGATGTATTTTCCCAAAGCAGAATAAGTTGAAAATAACACAAAATTGATAATGTCCTTCTCTCTGGGATTCAAGGTTACCTGGCAGGGCCTTGGCAATCACAGAGTCGGAGGTCATCGAGGCCATACCCAGTCCTGCCTCGTTGACCGCACGCATACGGAACACATAGCTAGTATCCGCCTTCAGACCCGTTACCTAGGAGACGGAGATCAAGAAACAACCTAGTGTTGATGAGAGGAGAAGAGATGTGAGTGTTGGTACATCGGTTTGAGTAGACATGAAAGAAGAAGGGTGTGAAATGAACACCATAAATCAATCATTAACAGCCACTTTTGATCAAACGATAAAAGTGGCTGATGAATTCTGGGATCCACCAGCCACTATGGCCAGTGGATGTTTCCGGGCCTGGGATCTAGGCACAAATATTGTCAGTGGTCAAAGTATTGAGATAGTGAAGTGATATTGCTTTTTGTTGTTGACAAAAAGTGACTTCACATAATTTTTATTTACTTAAGGTTAATCTATCATGATACTGTTCTGCAACATGTAATTGTTTAATTAGACAAGCATATCAAAAATCAATAGGTGCCAGTCTGTACTCTTGGCGTTATATAGTATTTGCACTCTCCTTCTCAATATTTGATCAACTACATATGATAGTTCGATGATATATTTGCTACTATTGCATAAAAACTTAAAAACCACACAGGATTTTATTCCTACTGGCAAGGATATCGATGCATCATCTTTTTGTTATATTCTTTGCTCTTATGTAGATGAACACAGCCCAGTCCCTGTTCTCCTCATCCGCCACTAGATGTCAGTGTAACACAGATTAATGTCACTGTTACCAAGGCATCTCTATTGTACAAGGCTGAACAAAAAACTGTAGTAAGGTAGTCGGTTAGAATTCAGTGTGTATGGTAGTTTGAATAAAACAATGCAGGCTATGTAGGAGCAGAGAGATAGAAGCCCTTCCACAATCAGTCAAAGCTGTAGAGGAAGAGCTCAGTGTTGAAGATATTTCATTCCTACAAAACATGAAAGCCTCAATGAGATCCTATACTTTATTCCTTCTTCTTTCGTTCCAGACGTACATTAATGGCCTTTGGTCTACTTTATTGCTGTATCCTCTCAAAGCCAGTTCAAACCAGCTTTAAGCTGCCTCAAGGGCAAAATATAAGTATATAAGTCCTATTCTTTAGTAAATATAACGTTCTTCAGTAGATTTCCATTGTCATACCCGGTTAACCTCTCTTATGTGTCCCTTTGTTTATCATACCATATATAAGGTTTGATTTCACCATATGCTTCAGAGCAGACCTTCATACATTAACGCTGTTACCTATGTATGTGTGCTATCTCTATGCATATGCTGAAAAAACTCTAACTTTGATTGAACAACACTTCAGAGTGGGGACCTCTTTTCCTCGACAGAATCCACAGCTGGTCTCTGGGGTGCTGATGAACACCAGCTTCCAATATCTCCATTGACTTCCACAGTGAAATTAGAAGAGAAACTACTGAAACTCTATTGAAAGTTACCCTATATACCGTATATTGCGAGAGAGATAGCTTGCAGTTAGCAGTACCCACTTTTTAATGAGGAAAGCTAACAGTGCCAACAAAACCTGTTTTTAACTTGCCAATGCAGAAACTTTTTTCCGCATTGTGACAAATGTCTGGTGAAGAAAAATGTCAAGGTATCAGTTTTAGAAATTACATTCTATTCAGATGGTATCATGATATAAGGGGATATCAGATAGATAACAGCCTGGTAGCCCTCAAATGGATGAACCTCGATAATGATGACCATTAAAACCATAATAACAGTAATCTCACCTTGAGGAAGCGGTGAGTGACAGCTGTCTCATTGGCTGTGGTCCAATCAGAGGTGCCCTGCTTAGCGTATTCAACATGATAGCCTGTGACTGGTCCAGAGCCAGTGTAGATGGGCTTTTTCCACTCAACCACCAGCGATTCATCTCTCACTTCACAGAACTTCAGGTCAAAGGGAGGACCTGAGACACACAGACACAGGGAGGGGGAGAGACACACACATTTGCATTAATGTTTCCATTGACAACATATTTTCCCCTAATCCTAAAAGATATTCGGTAGCCATTATGTGATTCATTGCTGCCATAGGCAATAGGCTGCATAATTTGTGAGAAAAGGAAAAACCCAGACATGTGTGGCCGTGGGGTCGTGTATTAACCATTTATTGATTCCACACTTTTGGCATTGTAAAGCCCTTTGAGACTTTAACAGTGAATAAGAGCTATACAAATAAAATGTGATTTGATTTGATGTGTCAGTCAAAGTCAGTGGAAGTCAGCTGAAGGTTTAGAAGTTAGTTACCAGGTCGGTCAGAAGATAGATAGTTACTAACCAGGTTCTGGCAGAGTCCAAGCCTCACAGGTGAAGTCAGCTGAATGGTTAGAAGCTGCTCCCAGACCAGCCAGATTGGCTGCATACACCTGGAACTGATAGACTGCTCCTTCTGTCAAGCCCTCCACCTGTCAATCATAATGTTGTTATGGTTACCGTGAGATAATTGTCATTATCTAAGAATAATCAGGAATGGGTAGACATCTCCTTGTGATAGGCCCAGCATCTGACAATCACAGTTACCATGGTTACTGCAAGTCTACTTTCACTAACTAGCTACCTGGCAGCTGTTGGTACCCACCTTTTGTTGCAATGGAAAAAAATAATCTAAAAGTTAATTCATTCTAAAGTAAATACTCTAAAATAAGTGTGTTTACTCTAGCAAACATTTCTCTTACTCTTACTTATTATTATTAACATACACATAGTTCATATTATACATTTATACACTTATACCTTATAAAGTCTTTCATGAACCGGTGGGATGTGAATCTCCCTCCACATGGTCGTTCCACTACGTCTCTTATCCACATAATACTCCTTGACATCTGCTCCTCCAGTGTGAAGAGGCTTCTTCCAGTTCAGCACCATGGAATGACCGTCGCAGCTCAGCAATGCAATGTCATACGGAGCAGAGGGGGCAGCTAATGGGGGGAATCATAACAATCACAACAGTCAAAATGACCATCACAGTGAGATGCCATGTGGGATACTAATAATTATCATCATCACGATAATCATCCCAATAGTAACAACCATAATGACCATAATCATTGCAATACTGACTGAGGGCAGCCTTGACTGACACTGGCGAGGACTCCTGGGATTCGTCACTGAGACCCAGCTCGTTAATGGCCTGGACACGGAACACGTAGGTTTCTCCGGTGGTAAGACCACTGACCACAAACCTAGAGACAGAAACCGACACAACTGCCCTGTAGTCAGACAACTCCCCACAACCCTACATAGCTAACATATGTTACTTCCATCAGTAAACCTGATCATGTGAATAGGTGATGATGCACATTTGAACTTCTGGATTACTTCTCTCCCTAAAGCAGGTAATATGAACAACTCACCATGCACTTTCAGTAAATCGCTAAGTGAACCTTTACACATTTTTTCTGTAAATTTGCCAGTGTAAATAACCAAGGATATTCACATGTGCATATTCTGTGGAAATGCTTTTGCATGGCGCAGTACTGTAAATTTGTAAATCTGTTAACTGCAAATGTGTTAATCTGTCAATGGTCACAGCTAGAATTGTCTTTAGCTCATAGCAACCCAGTATTAGCATGATGAGGATGTATCTTTAATCTTAAATATTTGTATCTGTTGTATTATTAACTATATCATATTGTTATACTGCTGTAATGACTCAATGTCCCCTCAAGCATCGCCAAAGGCCATCTTAGAGGAACAGTAATATGCAGAGGATCAAAGAGAGATAAAAGTTTATCATTTTTCTGTCACTGGTACGAGGTGTTTAAACTAGAACGGATACAGTGTTATACCATATTTGTTTTTGAATTGATTTTTAAGATTTCATATTCTAGACTGCAAGTAGGTCAGACTAGATCCACGTCTAGATGGTGGAGCAACCTGCCTGTGAAACTAAGGCTAGCCAAATCAGTCATTTCTAGGACTGTTGATGTCATAGGTTGAAAATATACCTGGTGATTTTTAAATTGGTTGAGTAGATTGTAATTTGTAATAGGCTGACAACATATTTGGTGCTCTGTGATTGGTTAGGAAAAGTAATTTCCTACAATTTCTTTTATCAGCTCAGGACCCCAAATGAATACATGTAGTCTCTTACCATGGGCCCCAGATTCATTAAAACACACTCTTGTCATCTGGAAAACCAAATGAAACCAGCTTTCAACCCATATTGGATCGATACCTATAGTTTAAGAAACAATGGCTTAGATGATGCTTGATGCTATCTGATTGGTTGAAAACATACTTGGTGGACTTGTGAGGTTTATGGTTGGCTGAGGTCCAGTCCTTGGATCCCTTCACACACTGATCAATGTAGTAGCCAATCAGGTTGTTGGGTTCCTTCGGAGGAGCCCACTGGATGAGAAGGGAGGTATCTGTTTCCCTGGTAGAAATCACCTGACCGGGGGCAGATGGCACGCCTGAAGACAACAGCAAATAAACAATGAACAATAAATAATAACGACAAAGCATAGATAACAATAACACCAACGACGGCGTCTAAAGTGTAGATGGGCTTGGCATTGTCTGTGTGCTTGCCTGTCTGTGTAGCCATCCTGAACATGCTACAAGTTCCACTACTCTGTTCTTCCAATGTGGAAAATCTTTGCATCTGCCTGACAGAGACCGACCTTTGAGTTCCAGAGTTTGAACGGGCTCAGTTGGTTCTGACGGCTCGCTGGTTCCATACATGTTGGCAGACAGAACTCTGAACTGGTATTGCTTGCCCTCTGCCAGGTCAAAGACGGCATAACGGGGGGATCGGATAGGGACCTGAGTGTTAACCCGCTGCCATGTACCGCTTCCTGCAATGCACTATGGAGAGAGAGACAGACAGACAGAGGGAAAGCATGCAAGTTGTCACATCCTAAAGATAGATAGATGGATTAGATAGATTCAACTTTATTGTCATTGCACAGAGTACAAGTACTGAGACAACAAAATGCAGTTTGGCATCTAACCAGAAGTGCAAATAGCAGTAAAGTAAAGTAAAGTAAACAGAACATGTCCTGCTAAGTTTGAGTCTGGGTTAGTTTTAGAGGTTTAGTAGCATTGCTGTATTATGGCATGGTAGTACAGTTAAGTTTGGTTAACTTTAGTCTGGTCTAGTTGAGTAAATTGCACAAGTAAAAAGACATAAAAACAGTTAGTATACATTATACATTAATAGAAAGGTAGTAGTGCATCATTACAACAACAGTAACAACAACAGGAATGTCTCCCTTCCCCCTTGAGGACACACACACAATTACACATGATTCAGGAGGTTACACCAAAACACGTTATTAGTATTATTTAGGATTAGTATACTGTTATAGTAGCCTGGTACTTTTTGATGTAGTACAAGGTAGGGGCTTTCAAATACAGAATAACATGCATCCTTCGCCAGGGCAGGGCAGGTAGACATACTAGTAGTAGGTATAGTATTTAATGCAGAACTAATGGTGGCAATAATACAAGGACTGTTACCTTTTCTATGTAGTACCACATGGGAGCCTTGCCGGAATATGCTGGGGCTTTCCAGATAAGAACAACATACGTCCTGTCTATTTCTGAGGCATACATTCCTGATGAAACACCTGGGGGTTTGCCCTCGGCTACACACACACACACACACAAACAAACACAAACACATACACACACATACACATTGTCTTAAAACAGCATCTATCCTCAAATTTGGGTGAAAGGTTTTCAACATGTCTCTGCTGAAAAAGTGAACTGATCCCTGGTCTGACTACTTATTGTCTCACCAGACTGCTAAACAAAAATGAACTTTTCTAACGATTATTAAGTTGACATTTGAGCACTATTATATACAACCTGTAGTATTCAGATATTGAGTTTAACCACTTTTCTCAATCTAACTGACACTAGTTTAACTTCCTATTCTAATTTAAATGCCGATCCTAGTTATTTGGCTACCTTACAGCCAATCATGGTGAGATACACCCACTTTGTTTCCCTGCTACTGTATATAATAATATACCATAATATATAGTGATATATTTATATAGATATGAATCTATATAGTTAACTCCCTACCTTCCAGATCATCATGGTAAGACACCACGTCCAGTTTTCCTCCCAGTTTTACGGCTGCAGGAAGAAAAAAACATCATCATCTGCTTGTTGAAGTTGAAGTTACTTCATTCATTTTGCCATTTGGTAAACCAGGTTGTTCAGATGTCAGAGATTTGGATAGATGTGGTTCTACTGTATATCAAGTCATCCCACAAGTATGCTAACATTACTAGGCATCATGCTATATGTCAAGCTAAACAAGCTAATAAGTCAAGTGTTTTAAAATCCAGGTTACATGGAAAATAAGCAGCATTTTGCAAAACATGCTATGTATCAACTAACTCCATCCAAACATACCACAAACCTTAAACCCTTCTAATCTAACTAAAATCACATTTCTGGTCATTACGACACAAGGGTACTGTGTACTGATAAGTGTCAGGCAATGATTGGGTTAAAAATGTTATGAAACATTCTGACATCATTAAAACATGAACCAAATATTGAATAAAAACCTTCAAATGTAGCAAGGAGTCCAGTGGAGCAATTCAGTCAGTTGAGTAACAGGTCAGATATGCAACAGATTGTACAATATGCTATGTAAAATGAACCCTATAAAAAAAGAGTAAACTGTATGCATTTTACATCATATATACATCAAACTGCAGTGCGAAGCCTTTTAAAACTCACTGAGGTCCAATGTGTTGATGGGATCTTACTAGCAACAAATGAAGTAACATACTAACACAACATCTCATTGGCAGACTAATAACATTCTATTCAACATAACTTCTTAATCTATTGTGAAGTTGTTCAAACTTAGTCGAGTAAAATAAAATTGGGTTATACTGACAACAAGCCATACAGCGTGGTATTTAACAAACACTCACACTGTGGTCCAGGTTTACAACATCTATTGAACCAGGCCAGGTTAGCCAGGAGAGCAGTTAATTTCAAGCTAGGTTTGACACCATGGAGTTTGCATTTGAATTTCATATGGCATACATTGCAAAAAAGTAGTAGTAAATGGCCTCTAAAAAAAAAGTAGTAGTAAATGGCCTCTAACTCTAAATGAAACTGGTATTCTCTTTTACATCCACCCAAACATACCAGAGCAGCAATTGGATCTGACCTACCGAGGAGCCTCTCAAACTCAGTCGGGTCCAGAGCAGCGATAGGGTCAGACATGCGGGACGGTTTACTGATTCCATGGGAGTTGACAGCTCTGACTCTGAAGTAGAAGGAGTGTCCCTCAAACAACCCAGACACTGGGAATTTACAGATCTTTATGGGGTGATCGTTGCACTGGGACCAGTTCTCTGTCCCAACCTCACATCTGGAAAATGGAGAGAAGAGGAGAGAAGAAGAAGAAGAGAGGAAAGGACAGGAAAAGGAGAGAAGAGCATGCCGGTTGTTTTGATGCACTGTAAGTTTAGCTTACAGAGGAGATTTACTCAACATCTTACCACACGGACCATCTTAAGATGTTGCAACTGTGAAGAGTGAATGTGTACAATGAAGTCCTGCAAGTCTGACCCAACACCTGCATGCACAGGGACTTCAGTGAACATAACACTGAGAGGGTGGAGTTGATTAAATGATGATTATAGTGAACTGTGCATCAGAGGAGTGATAGGTTGTACATTTTAATGTTGAGGAAATTGAACTGGTCAGGCACTAGGAAGCCTCACATGTTAATTGTGTGAGGGAAACACCACCAACTAAAGTTAGCTACGTGGGCTACTACCTGATGTAGGCTGCTATATATTATTGGGGTAAATGGGGTTATGGTAGTTTGGTCTTGAAAACTGAGACGAGGAGTAGGTTGATGAAAAATCTGGCTTACTTAGAGACCATAGTAAGAAGACTGGAAGAGTCGAGATGTTCAGCCGTGTATCCATCCATCCATTAATCACTCTTACTTGTCTATGAAGTTTCCTGGTATGGGTCCCTCAGTTATTATGGGGCAGTTTCCAGGGTCTGATGATGTAATCCATCTGTCTGTTTGTCTGTTCATCTATCTATTTATTTATCAGCCATTCTTACTTGTCTACAAAGTATCCCAGGATAGGACCCTCTGTGGTGGTATTAGGAGGCTTCCAGGATACAATGACATAGTCTCTGTTGGCGTCGTGGATCTTGATGTCCATAGGAGCACCAGGAGCCCCAGGGACGGGGGGAGGACCATCTGTAGAGGCAGGGACAAAGTAATATTATTTATTAGTAGTAGTAGTAGTAGTAATATTAGTTTTATTAATGCCAGCACCAGGGAAATGTGTGACATATGTTTAGTCTTAGTTACAACAATCCATCCATCTATCCATCCATCCATCCACCCATTGCTCCACCAATCAGCCCTGTCTCTGTCCCTTACCTGAAACAGAGATGAATGCGCTGTGTTCAGCGGTGCCTCCTTTGGTGACCATGCGTAGCGTGTAGAGGCCTTCATCATCTTTGTGGAGGTGAGGAAGAGTCAAGGTGGTGACTCCTCTGCCAGTCTCAATCTTCACCCATTTGGAATCAGATAGACGAGTATCTGGAAGGAAGACATGGAGTAACTGGAGGCTGAAGTCAGCATCACATCTTGTATAATTCCTATAGTGTCCCATTCTAAAATACCATGTATTTCTAGAAATGACACATATGGTTTAAACTGCTGAGCCTCACGCTGCATGTCGACCTGACTGGGTCTGTAATTAACTTGTAATGAAGTGCTATTTAAAACAATTACCATCTCTATACCACTGTGCCTCAGGCTGCAGGTTGGCCAGGTTGGGGCTGAGGGTCATGGTAGCAGTCAGAGAAGCAGATCCTCCCTCAGTAGAAAACACTGGGCCAAACTTCTCCATGAAAGTAATGTTGATCTTAGTGTAATGGATCTTAGAGAGCATGGGGGCTGAGGGAGTTTTTTTGTGGGGGCAAAGATGTAGGATAAAGATAGAAGCAGATAATAGAAACGAGAGAGACAGAGAGAAAATTAGTTAGCATCATTTTTAGTAGCATAGCAACTGGTTTGTTGTTACACAGTCTACTTCCGAAAATGCAACACTATCTTACAGCTACTCCATCCATTGCTTATGTAGCTTTGCTGCCAACTATAACCATCAATTAACTGTGATGACATCTTGCAATTTCTTAAAACACATTACACACATCTTGACACATTAAGACATCATTGTGGAGCTTACCAGTGTAAGGCAGCCATGCATACACACAGGATTCTTCCTCCTGCCTGAACCCTGCATGATAAAAACCATACCATCATCACCATCATCATCAAACCTTATTTGTAGCAGCCTAGTCTAATAATAAAACTAAGACATCACAGACAGACAGACAGACAGACAGACAGACAGACAGAAAAGCACACCACTAATAGATAACTGGCAGCCCATTACTTGCCTGTATGTGCAGTTATAGATACCTAAACTAAATGTAATGAGGAATGGGATGCTTATGAACCTTTGAATCAAGTTAAACTTTGATTTAATTTGAGCTTTTCACAGTTCAGTCAAGTGAACTCAGTCACTAGAGCGCTTAGACTTGACCCTCCCCTTGTTCATGCTTTCCATCCAAAAAACTGCAGTTTTAGCTCTGCCAAAGTTGACCATGGTAGGTTACAATTCCACTTCATTGCAAATGTTTGGGTATTGGTAGCACGTTCATATGAGAGAATTCTGGTTTAGAAGAATTCAGAGCTGCCAATGAACGTGTCTTGGTGGGACTGGATGATAGAAATCACACTACAACTTCAGATACATGATAGTCAGACAGTCAGATTGATGGACTTACTCTTGACAATAACAGAGGCCTGACTAGAGGCCTGTCCATGGATGTTTACAGCCACAGCAGTGTACTGGGCTGTATCATCAGTTGAACACCTATAAACACACAACAAAACACAAGTTCAAATAGAAAGTCCAAGTCAACATGTCCAATACAACAATACAACAAGGTTTCTAAAGTGCCCAACATCATTGAAATGTATACGAGAAACAAGGGCTTATGATTCTGTGCTAAGGGGATTACTTGCTCTTCTGTGTGCTTATGTCAAGCCCCAGGGTGTAAAGTCAATCTGAGTCTGCTCTAGCATGGATCTACTGCAAAATAGTATCTGTGCAAAATGGTTCATGCCAAAATGTAGCACATGCATGTTAATGGTGATCTGGGCTAACATGGCTAATGCTAAAATATACCGGAAGTAATGTTTATGGGAATCAGCTCAAACATGGCTTACACCTTTAATACTCAATACTGTATAAGAAATGTTGGCAACATCGCCCATCCACATTGGAGCATAATGTGAGGTCAAAGCCATGTTCGTCACACCCCTCGTCCTCCCTGCATGTCTCTCACCCATGCCTTTTACCATGAACCTCAACTCCCTCCCACCTTCCTCTCTCTCTCCCTCTCTCCTCTCACCAGGCCTTCCACAACCTCATATAACACAAGTATAGCCTAACACGGGAATTCTGTTTCAACCCCCTGCAGGGTCCTTTAAGTGCACGAGGTGTAAGCTGAAGTAGTTATAAGGAGATGAATGAGGATGTTATGTAGGGAGGTGGGAATGTGGGGGAGTGCTGACTCCACCAAACGTAATGACTCCATGGTGTAATCTGAATCAGAATAAGATTCATTTGCCAAGTACAATAAATGTAATTGTCTTGATGGCATTGGTGCAGAGACGTATCAGTGACTTACAGTTTCATGACAAGCACAGAATTAAACATCGCAAACACACCGCAAGAAGAAACAGAAGTCTAGTGGCATCCCTCTCCATATACAGTAACAGTCTATGCTTATTCAGAAGCAGCATAGCAGGATGGATGCACCTGTAAAGGAAAGTGGTGTGAGTGACTGAATTGGGGTAACGGATCTGAAGGGAAGAGGTTTGTGTGTGTGTGTGTGTGTGTGTGTGTGTTGGGGGGTACTGACATGGTGTAAGGATCTTATACTGTGTGGGTGGGAGAAGGGGGGGTCTGCATTTCTCTCTGAGAGGAGCCTCGCTTGAAATTACCACCAACTGCTGCTAATGCTGGTAGATTTTAGCCTTGGCTTGTGAGACTTTCACTCACACTTGTTTCCACACACTCTTGTAATTCTGATACCAGATAAATGTTTATTGATTACAAACATTTTGCTGAACAGGTGCAGATGAAAATGGCTTGTCTGTTAAAAACGTTGGTATCCAATAAAGATTTATTCTGTAAGGACCTTTGAGTGTGCAGCTACTTTAAGCGATGACTCCTTCGTCCCATTAGCTGGCATCTCACCAATGCTGGCATGCATTTCCCCAAGTCTTTCATTATACCAATCACATCAACATATCACACTGCGTTCACTGTGAGTTCACTGTGTGATCTGTTGGGATGTCAAGAGGTCCAGTGATTGTAAAGCAATTACAGCATTCTTGTTTCATTATGCTGTTTAATGGGTGCCAAGATTGTTATCTATCTATCTTATCTACCTACCTACCTACCTACCTACATAATTTCCACAAAATCCACTTGCCACTAGTACATGGGGCTCCTGAGTATTTCTCTGTATTGCTCTCTCTGCAAGGAGTTGGACTCTGGACTGAACTGTGTGCATGTAGCTGACAGAAGGAGTTGAAGGGTGTGGGGTCCAAGGGGAGAGTGGCTGCTGCAAGAATCCTGAAGTATCACGTAACACTGAGCTCAGCACTTGAACAGCTGAGCTTCTTCTAAAAGCGAGAGCAGGGTACGTAGCTGTCCCCTCAGGCAACCATATAGCCTACCCTGCCTAGACACCTTCAGTCAGCTAGAGCTCTAGTCTGAACAGTGCAGAGGTCCTGAAGGGCTTGACAATAAAGACTGTCTCATGGTTTGGGGCCTGTAAGACATTGACTTGGGTTCAGTTGATTGATCAGCCAGTCGTCTCGCTATGGACATGGTGGCAAGTCATGAATTAGAAAGCAAAAGGAAAAGGGCTGTTTCTTGCACCATGGAAGCAAGAGTTTTCTTGGGCTTAAAATGCTGAATAAATACTGTAACATTTGCACCGTTTGTTGGCAATTTCCAAGTAAGGCGGAATGAGATGGCGCATTTTTAAGACACTTTCAATTACTGCAAACACACACGACAACAGCACCTAGCCTGTATGTTGATAAAGTAGCTAGCAGACAAACCCTCATCTGGTGTGATTATGGAGAGACTCACCAGCCTCATGAATTTCCCCTCTGCTTTTTGTTTTGTTGTGGTTACATAAATATACTTTATAGTGCAGTACTTTGGTATTTTACATTAAAAATCAAACGAGATACGAGATCATACAGATATTCATATTCAATCATAAATTTTGTTTTTGTTGTTTATTTTTCAGTCATTCTGCTGTTATATATATATTTACAGTAATAAACTAGAAGGCATGCTGAACACTGAACAATTCAATTTTCTTTACCCTCAGGATTTGCAATAAAGTCTCTGTTATCTATCACCATTAGTTTAATGGTGATCATTTTAAGGCGGAAATCCCAGAACTGGAGCAGCACCAAAATCAAATGAATCTATCTGTCCCACAACTGTCATGGAAATCTGTTCATAGGTTTTTGAGACGCTCTGTCTCTACAGATAAATACTTTCAAATAAAACAGATGTTCAATTAAATAATCGAATAGAGTGTTTGGGCCTACCTAAGAATCTCCAGAGAATGGAGTCCAATATTGTTTTCAACCAGGTACTTTCCAGAAGACGTGTCCAGCATGACACCATCTTTATACCTAGGAGAGAGGAGAG
>CABFOQ010012217.1:9142-22393 GCA_900660455.1 Gephyroberyx darwinii | reverse complement strand
ACTACGGCAGATTTAATCATTTTTATTGTGGAAAGGTTCATCTGCTGATATTCAGGCTTCCTGTATGAAGGTCGCCATTTTGTTGGAACCACTCAACCAGCTGAAAGCCACTGGCTGTGCAGAATTGCAACCAACAGCCTTGTGAGGGGTGTTTATTTCAAAGATAAGCTTTATTACACTGAGATATGAATAATGTATAAGCTGCTTTGGGGCGAGGAAGGGGCTTCACTAATATTTATAGTGTTAACCTCTGCAAATGGCTTGCAAATACCCTCAATTCAAACAACAGCAACTTGTTTTTATGTAATACATCTATGTAGCTATTCGTTGTTGTCCACTATAACAAAAAACAGACATCAACATTACATAAGCTCAACAGACAATTACTTGGATTGTCTTGATAACCTATAACGACGTTTCTAATGTTTTTTCTTTCTGCTTTCAATTTCAGACTACTGTAAAGACACCAATCTCATGAAGGAGGACTTGTAGTATTGTTTTATATTCCCAAGATAAGAAAACGGGACCAGCATTGTTACACCCAATTGAAAAGAGGCCTTAAACAAATCATATTTTAATGAATTAATTAAATGAATTCTTTTTAAATAAACTTGTCTTAACAAAAACACTAATTTTTCACGTTTGGTTTGGAGCGTTGATGTTCGCTATAAAATGTAAAATTCAGACGTGCTTCTCTCTGATATCAAGTAGGATGTTGTGCGGTTAGCGTATTGGGTCTTGATAGAGTTGGTCTTTGATAATATTGACTGCTACTTGGTTTTAGGCTGACCATAATCAGAGTTGAAAAGTGAGCAACTGTCAAGCGTTTACAAGGTGTCAGGTGGTGTGGGTTTATAGTCCTGAGCTGAAGAGAAAATAGAAATATCATAGGATGGCATCCCACGACATAAGTATACAAGTTTTCACAGAATAATCCTGAATACAAATCAGCGAACACACGTCAGTTTGCGTTGTTGCCATTTCTGTTAACATGGTGATTCATGCAAGATCAAAGCATCATATTTGAATACCAAAACTAAAATGAAATGACCCACCAACCCACCATACAACCAACTACATACTGTAATCCTTGCTTGTATCCTTAGGGTGATACATAGGCAACCTTTTGAGCCAATGAAGATGGGAAATAGACATGGGGGGATGGACATTTGCAAATGGTGGAACATAGTGGACTATATAAGGAAAAAGGCAGACAAAGTAATTACATATATTTACTGGTTGCTTGTGATGCTGTGCTGCAGAATGTCAAAAATATCGAATTAGTCTGAAAGACGAGCTACAGTTACAGGTATGCAAAGTATCGGACAAGCGTCTTCTCGTACAAGATATTAAGTGCTGTAGAACAGCTGTAGGTTGGACCAAAATGCTCAAGGGCCTGGTGTCTGATTGGACCAGATCTTCAGAGTAAGCTACATGATGATTGGCCAGGACACTCCAGAGAGTTGCATCGAGTTGGCTGATAAAGGCTGCTCTTCCATATGGCAAAGAAGTTCTGCAGCACTGGGAATACAACAGATGCTGAAACGCTTCCGGAGGACTTCTCCTGACTCGCCGCTGAATGACGTGGAGCTGCTGACCTCCAATGCACAGCTAGAGACCTGGATTTGATTCCACCATTTAAGTACGTTCTGCTTTGTTATCAATCTTAACCTTCTGTTGTCCCAAAATCTGTTTCCCCCTCCCCCTGACGATGTGTCATCGCTATGGCTATGTGGATATTCCTATTGCTTGCAACAAAGGATACACCGCTACTAGAAACACATTTTCATGGGAGACAAATTTTGGCACAACACCCCCTATTTTTCATTTAATTAATAGTAGCAGAAACATCTAAGGAAGGTAAACTGTCCATTCTTGCCACTCCACAGTTGCTTTTGATATCCAGTGATCTATGTAATTCCCAAAAGCACTTCTTTGCTCCAAGTCATAGAGATGATGGTTCTTAAAGTAGGGTCCCATGACCCCCCAGGTATCCTTGAGGGGTTTCCAGGGTGTCCCCAGCAACATGAGGAATAGTTGAACCTGGGTTTGATTCCATCATTGGAGTATTTTCTATGTCATCTTGACAACAGAACAACAATAAATAGTAACAGAAATGCCTAAGGAAAGTGAAATGGCCTTTCTTGATGCCCTGCAGTGTCAAGTTCCTGCTAGCATTACTGGCATTGAGTATTGATAATGCACTCTTAATGATCTATGTTGCTCCCAAATGTAGTTATTTGCTCCTAGTCATTGTAAGGAAACCACAGACATTTTAGACCAGCAGTTCTCAAAGTGAGGTCCAGGGGGCTCAAGGCGTTCTTGAGATGCTTCCTGGAGGTCACCAGCAAAATTAGGAATAGTTTAACTTCACTAGAATTTAATACACTAGAATTTATCCTAATTAGAGAATGTGTAAGAATGACGATTGTAATCCTAGGTTTTACTCTCAACACTTTTATCTCCCCACATTACAGTATAGACAGTTCTACAATCCAATATTAAATCAACAAGTCTGCTCAAATGGGTCCCTGGGAGTACTCTACCACTTAGAAAATGGGGGTCCTTGACATGAATACGCTTGAGAACTCCTGTTTTGGAGCATCATTTAGTACTGTTGGTCTGAATCTCCTTGGGAATCCATCCTGTTTTGTCATCTTTGGATCCACCTTTTCTTAACTGCCCAATAAAGAGGATCAAACCCCATAGAATGCCAAAGTTGACACTACTTTTACCTATTGTAATTCATTACAGATTAATTGATATATAAGGAAGCTACTAATCGTACAGTTCTGATTTGAAATATGTTGTAGAATGAGGTGATGTCTATTCATTGACTATGTTATTTTACACACAACAAAAATCAGAATTGTGTATATATTATTATTGCTCATATAGTGGAGAGTGCTGCCAGGTGATTTTCGACAAAATCTATTGCTCTCTATTTGATAAATGATGTGTCCCCCACTTGTCTACGGAAAAACGCGCTAGCCACCTAGCCGCTAGTAAAGCAGCGGGCAGTCCTGGTTAACTTCCGCTTTGCCTCCCTATAAAGTGGGTGAACTGCCCACTCCTCATAGCTACAAGAGGAGTCGAGTAATCCGAAAGGCCGGTGAGATGAAGTTCCCTTCGACGGTAAAGGACAGTAAAAAAAACACTTAGTCCAAATCAGTGGTCTTCAACCATGTGCCATCAAGAGCCATGTGTATGTCCAGGTTTTCATTCCAACCAAGCACTGCAGCAGCCGATTTCACTGATAGCCACATGGCTCTTGATGGCACATGATCGGAAGCCGCTGCTCTAAATACACAACCTTCCCTTTAAACCTTCCCTTATCCCCGTTTCCTATTATTGCACCCACAGAAGAAACTCCCTGAGCGTCACCGTCCCTCACACTGGCTGATGGGTTTCCTCTTTGACCAGGGAATGAGGCAGCAGTAAGACCCATAGGATCCCATTGTTTGGCTGGCTGCCTCAAAATGTCAGGCAGCCCAGCTTACACCCCTGACAGATCAAGGGTTACCAAGGTGCTGGCTGGCTACTGGGTGACAAACAATGCTCTGCCCCGCTAAATGCTCATTTCCCACAGCATATTGACTGCAGATTGTAGCAGAACACTTCAGAGGCAAAAATAATCTCAGTGGTTGAGTTAAACCTCAATGGGTGGAGCCAAAGTAATTTTTTTCTGGCTAAATACCATTAGATTTAAACTCGGTGAAAAAGGCAAGAGGTAAGAGAAGAGGTATCTTATTGTGAAGACTAGTTCTCTTGCTACTACTTTTAATCTAGCCATACTAAATTACCTAGATTACCCAATTAGCCTAGTTGACCTTCCAAGTTCAAGCTAGCCAAACTATAACTTCCAAGGCAGGCTAGTTAGCTAGCCTCCTGACCTTCCAATATCATGAATGCCATGGTCATGAATCAATGAAAAAAAAGTAATTTGTATTTTTTTATTTTGATTTTAACCAGAGTTCTTTCTTTCCCATTCAAGGTTGCCAGTTCAGTGGTTTGCGCTCCAAAACACTGTGTCCCTTTGGCTCCACTCTTGGAGGCTTGACTCAACCAATGAGAATATTTTTGCCTCCGAGAAACAAGAAACACTCCAATCTGTATATTGATAATGGTCCAAAGTTGTAGTTTTCAATCATCCAACCAAACACTACAGCAGCTGCATTCACTGATTAGTTCCTCCTCTCTGGTTGAAGATGTGCAAATCAGTGAAATCATACTTACTATATGCTTGCTGCAGGTTGGTTCGCCAAACCATTTTAGTGTCTATACTTCTAGGAGTCTACTGAGATTTCACCAGTTTTTTTCTGTGATTTTTGTCTTTGGGTGATACTTCCCGTCTTTAGTGGGTAATGAAGGAGGCATGACCGCTAGATAACTCTTGAACACTCCTTTTTCTCGGATCCAGCAGTCATCGGACGCAAGCAAGAGGCTTGGCGAAAGAAAAAAACATTTAAGACAGAGGGTGATTTTTGTATCTTGCACCCTTATACTCTCATACTATAAAATTTGGTCACTGAGCTGCGGCATTAACTTGTATTCTAACAAGATTAAAATATATTTGTCCTGGAGATTAGCATAGTTAAGTCTCGCCTTTTTTTGGCTTTTGGGGCGGCTGCAGCAGGCTTTGATCAGCGTAGCGTGGCGAGGCCCAGGCTTGGCCCGGTCATCCGAGGCCCGGGTGTGAAATTGGTCTGATGTCATCCCCCCATTCTCCACCTTCCCCAGCTTTCAGCAGCCGTAATTATATTTCCGCCACAAAGCCCCCGTCCCCTTCATTCCATATTCCAAGTTTGACTAGGAAGCGTTTTAGAGAACTATGGCTAAATTACTCAGTAGGGGGAAGGGGGACAGGATGGGACCTCTTTTGTCTGGCGGAGACACAGGGGACATCAATACTTTTCTGATATGTACTTTTCTTTTCTCTGCTCGTCTGGCCTTTGCCACTGCCTGTTGGAGGGGTTAAGTTTATGACAAGGGGATGTGTGAACTCGTGGTAAAAAAAAATCATGTATGTTTTCCCTTTTTTTATATTTGTTTGTTCATAGGCAAAAATGGCGGAACTTGCAGCTAAAATGTATGAATAGACAGACTTAGCAGCATTTGGCCGGTGCCTGGTGGCAATTTTGATACGGGGACAAGGCACTTTTGCTCACATTGTGTTGATGCCGCACTCCTTAGAGAAATGTATCTGATAAAGTTTTGTTTTATTTTATTTTAAATTTTAGGTATTGCCTGAATGTTTTGAATATGAGTGTGCAGATTAATTGGTCTTACATCCAGGGAAATCCTTGATGAAGGAAGTTGTTTGTTGTGTGTTTTGTGTGATTTCATGTTTACTGATCTTGAATATAAGGACACTAGTTGCTATACTTGACTACAGTTTCTCTCAAACTCGCGAATTTATTGTTTGCATCCAGCCTTCTAGAGCCTCAGGGTTGGACAACTTCAGGGAAAGCAGCAGAAACACAAACGGAGCGATATGACTGCAGTTTATGACGGGAGAGAAATTATTGACGTCGCTGGCAGCCCAAAGGGGAGGAAGCATATTCATTGAGAAACTGCAGTAAGTGAGATGATATGAAAATGGGAATTTTCATGGAACGCCTTTTCCACCATGCGTACAACTTAATAAAATTAGCCTCATTATCGTAAGGACTATAATTAGCTTTTTGTGAAGGTGTAAAAGTGAAAATGCATTTTTCATCAAGTCTCTCTCCTTAGGATGCTAATTAAAATTTGCTTTTAGTTCTTCTTATACCACCTTACTTGTACAGTGTCCAAAGGGCCTCCAGCACATCATTAATTCAGAAAAGGGGCATGTTTTTCTGATCATGAATAAAGTTGATAGAGTTGATAGGGATGATGTGGCACCAGTTCAGCCATCTAGCAACTATACTGTAAGCGCCAGTGGAGGTATTCAGCCTACTGATAGGCCAAATGCTATTTTTCCCGATGATGTATTTAGTCAGCTTATAAATTTATTGCAAATTTGAAAAATTATTTTTAAAAAACAGGAAATGAAATTTACACAACTTTGATCGTGAAATACAGTTAGAAAACAGTGTTCCCACTAGTCATAGTATATCATGGAATTCGGAAGTCAGGGAATATTACAAACAAGTCACTTTCAAGAAATATAGCAGAATGTATTTTCCAACTTGTTTCACACATTCATTGCATTAGATGGTTTTCAGCCCACCTGGAGCGAAACCAGGTGGAAAAACATGAACAAACTAGGATGGAGGAACATTTGTAGGTGCTCTGACTTAGTCATGGAAAGTCATGGACGAGTTATGTAATTTTACATCAAGGCTACAGTGTGGAATCTTGGGGGGGAAACAGGCATTGGGAAGTTTCTCCATATTTGTAGGTCATGAAAGCGGTCTTACTTTGTTATTGAAAGTCATGGTATTTTATATCAGGGCTACAGTGCAGGGGACCAATGAGGGGAAAAAAAGACATTTCAGAAATTTCTCACTGATCTTGGCTGAAGTGTAGTCACCTGCTGCTGTGTGCATGGACTCCCAAAGCATTTTGACCTTCGTCCAGGTTCTCCAGCCATTTCACCCCCACCCCCCACCCCAAACAGCCCTAGACTGTGCATAGAAAAACAGCTAGCAGCTTCTTTTTTTTTCTCCCTCTCCCAAGCCAAGAGTAGCTCAGCTCATCAAGTCAGTGACCGTTGGGCGTTACTTCCACATACAAGCCAGCTAAGAAAGGAAATGCAGATGAGGGCTTCTGCAGCCATTCAAAGAGCCCAGGTCAATGCTGCCACTGCTGCCAATGGAAGAGTCCTCACAGATATCTCTCTGCCCTTTTGTCTACGGAGCTCCCTCGGTTTTCTCTCTATATTTCTCTCTTTTGTTCTCTTGTTTTGTTGTTTCAGAGGATCAGGTAAATGGCCGGACATGGATGGATATGTGCTCGAAGCTCTGGTATTTCTAGTATTTTACGGCATTTGTGGTACGATTACATAGGCTTGTGGCTATCTTGAGGCGTTCACAGTCGTACACTTTTGGCTGCTACCACTTGGTCATGTCTTGGGGTGAAAGGGGAAGGTGTTGTGGTTTGCAAGATCAGTTTTTAACTTGCATGGAAACTTTTTGTGATCTTTATTAGGGGTTTAAATTAGTGTTTATTTGCCGGCTCCAAGAGAGAAATGTACCTACTGAACTTTTATTCAAGGTATTTCCTGTTTGGTTTTCAAATATGACCAATGTGGGCAGATGTATTGGTCTTGCAGGGAAATCTTTGATGAAGGAAGTTGTGAGTTTGAACGTGTTAAGCGTCTGAATTCACTGTTTCGCTGTCTGCTGTGTGCAGACCTTTCTAAAAGTGACCCTTAAACTTTGATTAACTGGCCAACTGAAGTAAAGATGCTCACTAGGGGCAGAAAGCCAACATTTCTAACTGATGGCCAAGTGGCTGCCAGCATTCACCTGCCACTTTCACGGGCCGAGCAATATTCGGGTGGTGTCGGAAATCACAGTTTTTTTGGGGGAGTGCTGGTATTGAGTTTATACAGTAGTTAAAATGTACTTGGATGAGGTATACAACCTATTTAAACCTTCTGTTTTTGTTAGGCTATTGTGTATACCTTTTCTATCAGAGTCTTGACCTATAGGAAAGCTGCTGTACACAGTATATGTGACAGTAGAGCCTGATATCAACTCTGCTAATTTATTATTCATTGGAACCAGTGATCCCTATTCATTCTAGGGGTTATTCTACAATCACTGGTTCTGGCATTACTCCAGGCTGCGTTTCATACTCTCTTGGTGCAATGTTCAAACAGCATTCAGTAAAAACAAAAAAACAAGTTCTCTAGTTTTATTTTTTGTATTTTAAAGGAGAAGTTATATCCCACTCCATCTTTTAACAAAGTTCAGAATAATGTCTGGCTTCCCATAAAGTCAATCAGGAACTTGTGTGTGTTTTTTGGGTTGATACTATCCTCAGAAATATATAAAATAACAGGGTCAAAATAAAAGACAGAACAATGTTAAAGATATCAGGTTATAAAAAAACACTTCATATCCCAATTTCCTTTGCTTTTTTTTTAATCTAAAAGGAAAGAGGGAAAACTGCCACAGTACAAGGCTTCCCTCCTGGAATACCATGGAATTTTGAGGTGTTTCTCAGATAGGGAAAGTCAGGGCATGTGACAGTCACATAATGTATTTAATCAGCTTATAACTGTATAAAAATGTTCTAGAAGTATAAAAACAACAGGAACTGAAATGGGCACATCTTCTGATCATGATTATGGAATTCAGATAATAGGGTTCCCACGGGTCATGGAATTCCTGGAATATCATTAGATGGCGGTTTTGAGCTCCAAAGTGGAGTGGAAACCAGACCAAAAAGCAACATTAGAAAACCTGGGAGGAACAGTTTTTGGTCAGGGAAAGTCATGGAAAAGTCATGGAATTCTTCATCAAGGCCACAGTGGGAACCTTGATTGTAGCTTTCATAGCGTGGTAGTCATCCATAATAATAATACTACTGTCACCAGTACCTACATGCTCAATGGTCCCTCATGTGTGAGGTTGTCTAAGAGGGAGCTCCGGTCCCACTACTACACCCAACTGGGTGCACGTTTAACCATTTGTGGCCATAGTTGAGGTTTGATGGCAATACCTACTACTGAGCCTGATCCTCACACCTTTTTTTTTTCAATAAAAGTTTAATTTATCTGTTAATCTGAACCAGACCTGATTCCATTTTCATGTAACTTGTCACTAGGGAAGTTGCATGAACATTGTATTTTGTGCATTCTTTGATACTGTTATGCAGCTGCAACCCAAGAATTTCCCCCCAGGGATCAATAAAGTATCTATCTATCTATCTATCTATCTATATATCTAGGCGTGTGGTAGTCAGTGTTGTAGTGGTAAATTGTAGTGGTAAATAAAAAGGAGGGTAAACTATGACCTCCAGTCGATGATCATCATAAGGCAAACAACCAACAATATAAAAAAACAATTATATTTCCACACATGCATTAATTTGTTTTACCATCGCAATGTACTTCAACTAAAACTATTAACAATATTGGATGAACTATGGAGGACACGCCATTGAGATAAATGTTTGTATTTGGCCAAGGACAGTGGATCATGTGTTTTCAGTTGAAGAAATAAGTAGTGGCCTGTAAAATGAGCGTGTATTATTTGCGCTGTACTTGTCAGAAACTCTCCATATATAAATTCTGCTGTGAAATTGCACAAAACAACCAGAAACAGCATAATTTCTCTCTGCAATGTGCAAGGATCTTCACTTTATAAATAGTTATTCAAGGTATAATAAAAGTATAATGGCTACATAAATGCATGAAATACAAAGAGGATGAAATAAAAAAAAGACTAATATTTATAACAAAGTGCAGAAGTTTTCAGTTTAAATTAAATTATGCAGCCAATGCAAAAGAGGGTTTTTTTTGTTTTGGTTTTTTTTTAAAGAATATGAATAAAGTGTTCACCCTGGGTCTTTGCAGTGGAGAAGAGTGTCCTCCATGTTGTGTCTGCCTTCCTTGGGTTCTCTGATTGTTATGCTAATTATTATCAAGTTTTTCAATAAAACCTATCACGTGAACTTCACAGCAAAATGCAAAATATCTGTTGTAAAATGCCATTTTCCCCTCATGTTCCCTGTCCCCTGCTTCATTTTGCTTAATAAAAGAAACTCCTGAGAAGTCAAATTCGCATCGTTGTAATTTATTAACCATCACACCGGTATGATACAAATTATTTACATAAAGGGTCATATAAAAAGAGAACTTCAGCTGAAAGAGAAAAAGAACCAACTCAAGCTTTGTTCATTATTCCTTAAAAATCCTGATGTCAAAAATCCCATTTGCGATATAGAAAACAATGCTGTTCTTACTGTATAACACTGTAGAGACATTTTTTTTTATACCTACAGAATATTTTTAAGGCAAAATCCTGTCAATGTTTGGATTTGAATGTAAGAAAACTGACTTATAACATTAAAAAACATAATTCACAGCATCGTAAGACCACGATTTGGTTTTCGATCCACAACTCTGGGACTCAGCAAAAGGCTCCCTTTTCAGATGTTGCATTAATAAAATAAAATAAAGTTATTGCAGGATAAATAAATCGTGTAAACAGCCCCGGAGATCCATGTCCACGCGCTCATGGCTATAGACGGTCGTTGTTATTATAAATAGGAATATAACTGCCTTTGCAAATAACAAAACGTATTTTTTTCTTGAACATTCGTCGATGCACAGAAGCATATTAGGTCCACGTGTTTTCATGTAGGTTTCAGTGTCATTGAAAATACTAGTTTGGGACAGTTTTACAGCGACGTTTTGACTCAATCTGTGATTTTGTTTTGTTTTTTAAATTAACTATCTCTTCAAATCAGTGTTTTCGTCCCATCAATCAGCTTCGTGATGAATTTCAAAAACATCACCGATGGAGAAAAGAAATCACAAAAAGAAAAAAAAAACATTTACATAACTTTTGTGTGTGTGTCTGAAAACGCCTCGTGCGTTATTTCCAGCTCTAATCCGAAAAATAACTCCAAATCGAGAGTTCACGAGACGCCCGACTGCACGCGGCACCGTTGCCAATTCGCATGTGCAAACCAGATGTATTATTCCACACTGTTCACCAGATAGCTTATAATGCAGAGCTTTAATTCCAGATATAAAATGCATCCTTACATTCCTGAATTCCAGTGCCCATATATCTTTTTTTAAGTCTATACTTTCACACCAAAACAAAAAAAAAGACCTTGGCAAACATTCTCTACCAGCACAACGGATGAAGAACATAAGAGGAAAATAGCCTGTAAAGACAGAAAATACAAAACACAAATGAGGCTATGTTTTAAAATTCACAGTTCCCAGAATGCAGCAGAAAAAATCTTTGGATTTCAGCATATAATTTTTCGTTATCAGTAAAGTCCGACAGACAAAACAATTTAACAGAACAACGCAGGGCTGTAGTGCTCAAGCCAGGTTTCGAGGCCACTGTTCTGACGTCTCGAGCTTGTCTCGGTCTCGTGCCTACTCGGCTCCTATTGGATGTTCACTACCGCCTCTCTAAACATGTTCAAACATAGACCAGGCTTTTCTCCCACCTGGTCCACCTTCATTTATTTCCTCCCCACGAACACTTTAAGGGATTACACCTGTGTACAGTATGTAATGGTCCATTAGGGCCCTCAAACCTTTATGTAGGCTATTGATTAGTCAAATCCTATGAATTAATTAGTTGGATGTTGAAGGTATCAGAGCTCTAGCAGATGTATCTAAATCTGCTCATCCTTAAATCCATTTGGAAAGACATGTAGAGTGTTTGTTGCCTATTTTGGTCTCGGTCTTGACTTGGTCTCGATCCCCTTTTGGACCTGGCTTTGACTCGGAACTTGACTGGACCTGGTCCAATGCTGCGTTCCAGAGATGTCGTAAAGTTGGAAATTCAGCTTTCCTGCTAGGAAAGTTAGCTAAATGCAATGGAACAGCCCTTCAAGTCGGAATTTCAAGTAGGAAACTTGGGTAAGATTCCTCACCCCCATACCATACCATGCAAATCACATGTTCATAATCCTCAAAAGTTTGATTTCCAGCACTGTACACTTTCATCTTTCAAAACACCTGTGTGGTAAACGATTAAACATGAATTCGAAATGCAACATTGCACTTGGGCCTATAGTTGCTAACATGCTATGCTAACTAGCTAGCTAACGTTCCCAAATATCATTAACCTCAAATTAGCGGTTGCATGTACTACGCGGTACTTTTACATTGGGCGAAGAACACGTTGCAGGTCTCCATATTTCTCCCCTGGTGTTTTTTCCGAGCTGGGGAATTTCCCGACCTGTGACTGTGACAGGAACGCAGCATTAGAACAGACCTGGACTACAGCCCTGAAAAACACCTACAGCAACAAAAAAAACGCCCTCCTTGACAGACACGATATTGCGGAATATCATCTCCGGTTGGGTTTTAAATATAAACGCTGGTATCTTAGTGGTTTTATTGCATGGTTCAGACGACCCCCCCTACCCCCCTACACCCCCTTGTCCTCTAGTCGCTGTCCGACTTGTCGTCCTTGGCTGCGGAGTGGTTGTACAGTCCCTGGGCCATGAGCTGCGCCGCCAGAGAGTTTGAATTCCCGGTGGCCTTCTTTATTTTGGCCCGTTTGTTCTGAAACCAGATCTTGATCTGAGATTCGTTGAGGCCGAGGTCCCGGGCCAGGCTCTGTCTCCGTTGTTCGGTCAGGTACCGGTTGGTCTGAAACTCAGTCTTTAACCGCTGGAGCTGCTCGGCGGTGAAGGCCGTCCTAGGTCGCTTGTCCTCCTTGCTGGGCGTCGGCGACTTCTTTGGTTTACGGGATCTGGGCCCTTGGGTGAGAGAAAAATGACATTAAAAATGGTTCTATGTAGTCACAATAACAATTGTGGTACCATAGCAGAGGGTTTCTCAAATGTTTTCACGTCTCAGGGCCTCAAATAGGCACACATTAGAGCCCCTGGAACCCCCTGGAACCAGCTCAAAAACCCCTGGGTGTCCTCGGACCCACTTTGAGAACCTTTTATGGCACTATAAGAACCCTCTATAGCACCATGCTCAAGTGGTTCTGCATAGATCCTTTATGGTGCTGTAAAGAACCCATTATTAAAAATGCATTAAATGCCCCAAACCAGCAGTATTAAAATAACCTCTTAAGAACCACACTTGGTTATTTATTCGGATTTACCAGTTTTGTATATTTAACAAATCAGGGTGACCTAACCAGAGAACCCTTGTTTTCCCTGTCCTCTCAGTGGCTCTCAAAGTAGGGACCAGGAGACACCTGGGGGTCTTTGAGGGGCTTCCAGGGGGTCCCCAAGAAGATGTGAAATAGCTTAAATTTCACTATAATTAACTAGAAATTATCCCAATTAGAGAATGTTAAGAATGACTATTGTAATTCTAGGTTTCACCCTCACCACTACAACAACTAAAATCTTCCATTAAGGGTCCCTGGGATGAAATCTGATTAAAAGGGGGGTGTGCGTGGCCCTAACTTGGGTCTATTTTGGGGGATCTTGGGACATGAAAACGATTGAGAAGGCCTGGCATAGCTTGGGTACCATATAGGTCTGGTTACCAGGTGTTATATGTAGGAGGGGACTAGTTAATAGTGTGAAACTAGTTAGGACAGCAACCAATTTGGATGCCTGGGTGTCCTATAGCAGCTCGACCACTGCTGCTGCATT